>AWWV01015167.1:0-50266 GCA_001974805.1 Corchorus capsularis
GGGGGAATTGGGAAAATATACAAAAACATGTGAATGATTACAAAGATTCAGCGAATCAATTGATGGCACTATTGTTCCATTTTTGTGGTGCAGGCCATGTAGGTGGTTAACCACTTATTGTCCTTGCTAAATAAGAAAACGACTCTCTCTGAAACACTGCCAGCTGCTTTCTTTTCACTTATCAGTCAAACATTTTTGCTCACAGCTAGTCACAGGCAACAATGGTGATTTAAACCCCCCAAAAAAATGCATAAACTTTTCATGCAACTTGATGATGTGGAGTTCATATAGAAAGTACTAGTAGAAAACAGATCATCTCTTTCTGTAGTATATAACTATAAGACCCAAAGTAAAAAAGGGTTGTGGCAGTTAGCCCATTCAAGAAAGATTCAGTCATTTGGAAACCTTTTATTTCCAAACTTAGGCTGAAATCCAACTTGTTTCTTTTATCCTATAGAGAAAAAGCTAGAAATGGTTGACAACAGTATTGAAGATAAGGTTCTGGTTAGGGAATTTGATGATTGCAGAGATATTCAAGTGGTGGGGAAGCTTGAGAAAAATTGTGAGATAGGGGGATCAAATAATAATAATAATAAGGGGGCCTCCATTTTCACCAATATGTTGGGTCACCCTTTGTGTAGGATTAGGTTCTTTCCACTTCATCTTATGCTTGTGAGTGAGAAATCAGATCATTTCCTTTCTGTTGTCAACTTCAAACACACACACACACATATATATATATAGAAACCTTTTGCCTCTTGCTTGCTTTCATATTTTTGCTGTCATATTCTAATTATCATGAAAATGAAACACTTCTAATGATTAATGATTTCTTCATCTTATGCTGGTGAGAGAGATTTCTTTTCTGTTGTCAACTTCAAACACATATATAGAAACCTTTTGCCTCTTGCTTGCTTTCATATTTTTACTGTCATGTTCTTATCAACTTATTATATCATGAAAATGAAACATTTCTAATGATTAATAATTGTCAATGTTCCTTATTTACTTTCTTTAAGGAAACCCATTGTCCCCATGAGTTCATTGATTGATGATGTAGATATATATATAGTATAACTGAGTGAGCTTAAAAATGGCCTACTGCAGGTAGCTGAGCTGCGAGAAAATGGGGAGCTTGTCGGAGTAATTAGAGGCTGCATCAAGCATGTGGGGACTAAATTTGGAGAAAAACATGTCAAGTTGGGTTGCATTCTAGGCCTTCGAGTGTCTCCCAGACATCGGTAATATATTTTCCCTCTTTCTTGTGTACAACATATCCATTGTAAAGTCGCTGTTATCTTAAGAATTTCATAAAATTTCATACCTAGCTAGCTAGGGCTAAACCTTGTTGAAACTTGAAACAATTAACACCATATAGTAGTACTTAAAAGTATATATTAATGCAGATAAAACAGGTTTAGTGTGTTGAGTATGTATATACTGTCAAGATGGAAAAATTTAAGACAGCAAGCATGATCTTCCTGCTAAGTTATATTCTTCATTTCATTCTTCTTTTTTTCTTAGCTTTTTGGTTATACTATATGAGGAAATAAGCTGAATTTGACATAAAATGCAGACTTAGGAACTTTAGAATAACAATTTCAACCTCTGGTTTAAGTATTCCAAGTGTATTAATTTAACAGTATAATATATATTTAGAATGAAATACATTGTTTGACACTATATTGCAGTCATCTCAACTTTATTTTGACAGTTGACATGATTTTCAAGCAGTTTGGACTGATCAAGATTCCTTCATTTTATGTTCCTTTCTTCCCCTAAATATAATTTCTTTGGCATAATTAATTTCCTTATTTGTCAAACAAATGTAGGCGAATGGGGATCGGATTAAAACTTGTGAGAGCAATGGAAGAATGGTTAGTAAGTAATGGAGCAGACTACACATTCCTAGCAACAGAAAAGAACAATGTTGCCTCAACAAATCTCTTCACGGCCAAATGCAATTACAGAAACTTAAGCTCATTAGTCATATTTGTTCAACCAATCAGTTTTGCAATGGAAGGTAATGATCTTTCTCATCAAGATATTAAAGTAGAGAAGTTGAATATTGAGCAAGCAATTTCCTTGTATAATAACAAGCTTCGAGGCAACAAAGACATATATCTGACAGACATTGATGAAATCCTGAAAGAAAAGCTGAGCTTAGGCACATGGGTATCTTACTTCAAACAAGATGAATGGTTAGGTTTACATAATAATAATGAAGATACAAATATTAGTACTACAAGTACTCCAAGCTCTTGGATCATGTTTAGCATATGGAATTCATGTGAAACTTACAAGATTCATATAAAAAAGTCTCACCCTTTGAAGTTCTTCCATGAAACATTAAGCCATGCAAGAGATAAGATCTTCCCTTGTCTGAAAATCCCACTGTTTGGTTCACTTGAAAAACCATTTGGGTTCTTGTTTCTTTATGGACTTCATGGTGAAGGTGAGAGGCTTGGGGAGCTTATGAAATCTACATGGAGTTTCGCTTCAAGATTGGCTGAAAATGTCAAGGATTGCAAAGTGATCATAACGGAGCTAGGAGTTTCGGATCCTCTCATTGAACATGTTCCCCATGAAACATCAATGTCACGCATCGACGATCTTTGGTACTTGAAGAAAGTAGTGAATCGAAGCAGCTCCACCATGGACGAAGAGATTAATGATTTAGCAGTAATGGGTGAACTTGGAAATGTGGTTGTGGATCCAAGAGACTTTTAGAGTTTCCTTCAGTTATATAAACATTAATCTCCTTTGAAAAGAAACTCAAAAGCTAGGCTAGCTTATAATTAATTTGTACCTGATCATTAATTATTACTAGTATTATTTATAACTAATTATGGTTGCAATTTTTTTTTCACTCTTTCGTATGCTAAATGAAGATTTTCAAGTAGCAAATTCAGTTTCTGAAGCCCAAAAGTCAATTTGTGAGCAGTTTTGGCCCTTGGGTTAACCCTAGCGCTTCATATATAACAGCAAACTCATCAAACAATCAATGTATATACAATTATACATGCACCCACATTAATTTTTCACCAGTTACATTAATCTAATAAATCTATATATAAAATTAACCAGACTTATATATGTCCCTTGACCTTTTAAGCGTGCAATTCCATAATTGAGTTTCAGAGAATAGGGTAAGAAAAAAGGAAAAAAAAGCTAGCAGTTCCTTTATTCTGAAGTCTGCTGGTTTGGTGCAGGAAATGAACTCCTCAAGTATAATCAAAGTTGAAGCTGCTGGAACTCGTTCAATTGCAGGAAAATCATGGGATGAGAAGGGTCACTCTAAGATCAAAGAAATCTATATCTCTTATGAAGATAACATGATTAATTCTCTGCAGTTTCAGTATGTTGATGAAAATGGTAGCCTAAACTTGTCTGAGCTACACGGAAAATCAACTGGGCAGAGATTCAATATTGTAAGTTAGTTTAATTAGCTTTAATTTCAAATACTTGTAATACTTATAATTCTGCTTCAGTTTTGACTAATTAAATGTTTGTTATAATTTTACTTGACAGATTGAGCTGAATTATCCAACAGAGTATATCACTGGGGTAAGCGGGTGGAGACATGATTCGAATCCTTCCCGAATAATTTCACTTTCCATTATCACCAATAAGGCGACATATGGACCCTTTGCTTAAGTCCAGTGGGGGAATCAATTTGAGTTTCGACTGGGT
Organism: Corchorus capsularis; assembly: GCA_001974805.1. Taxonomy (NCBI): domain Eukaryota; kingdom Viridiplantae; phylum Streptophyta; class Magnoliopsida; order Malvales; family Malvaceae; genus Corchorus; species Corchorus capsularis. The sequence continues at coordinate 3,694 of AWWV01015167.1, forward strand.
GATTCAAATAGGTTTGGTGGATTTCACGGAAGCTTTGAAGGAAATCCAGAAATGCTTAGCTCACTTGGCATTTATTTTAAACCCTCCACAAATGTTAGCAAGGTTGTGAAGTGAAACAGGGAATATAGAGTAGTACTCCTATTTTTCAATTTCAATGTAACAAAAAAAAGTATTTCCAATTTCAAGTAACAAATCAAGCATTCTAGGCATGTTTCATGTATCAAATATTGTATAAATCAATTTCATTTATAAGTTGGTAGCAATAAAACTTAATTCTAAAATCTTCTTCTTTTTGCAAAGTCAAATAAACCAAGACTGCTTATGATCTGGATGACGAGTTGGAGATCTTATATGAGCCACCAAATGATGTGAAGTCCTTATTGACGACTGATGCGAGGGGGTTTCATATCCTCGAGGTTTTTGCTTTAGCTAGTTGTTAATCTGTCTTGTTTTCACAAAAATAAATAAATAAATAAAACCTGTTGAAATCTCAGAATCTTTTAGGCCCATCTGTTATAAATATGACTGAGATGATATTAGATTGGGTTGTGCCAGATTGTGAAAGTCAAAGTGTACAGCGATACAATTCTGATTCATTCCCAAATATTGAACTTCGTAAAATCCATATCTTTCTCCAGGATTGAAAATTTTTACTCTTTCGTATGCTAAATGATTTCAAAAAGTCTCCCGTCGTTCTTCAATGGAACATTAAGTTAAGCCATGCAAGAGACAAGATCTTCCCTTGTCTGAAAATCCCAAGGTGAGAGGCTTGGGGAACTGATGAAATCTGCATGGAGTTTCGCATCTAGAAATTGGCTGAAAATGTCAAGGACTGCAAGTCTCGGACCCTCTCATTGAACATGTTCCCCATGAACTATCAATGTCACGCGATCTCTGGTAATTGAAGAAACAAGAAAGTGAATCGCAATAGCTCCACTATGGACGGAGAGATTAATGATTTAGCATTAAATGAGTGTGTTGTAACTTCGGATATCCCAGAATTAACTAAACAAATTATTAAAACGAAACAACAAAAAAATTTTTCTTGTGAACCAATGCTACAAATCTTCACTATGAAATCAATCAATTATAATCAACAATCATGACAATCTCTAAAAAATCTCAATCCAAATCTAATTAGAATTTGAGGCAAAAATCCAACAGGTGAACTTGGAAATGTGGTTGTAGATCCCAGAGACTCATTAAACATATACATATATGTTCCTTGAAAAAGAAACTCAAAAGAAGCTAGTTATTATTAATTTGTATACCTTGTTACTAGTATTAATTAAGACTACAATTTTTTTCTATCTTTCGTATGCTAAACGAATATATTTCATAAGTTATACGCAAATTAATTAATTTCTGAAGCCCAAGGCCAAAAGTGATCATTTTCATTTTCTGAGCAGTTTTGGCCCTTGCGCTTCGTATGATAGCGCAAACTCATTAAATAAAAGCATGATCAATGAAAATATCTTTTTATGATCAGTTATATCTAATAACCTATAAAACCAGCAGGCTATATATATATAGATATCCTGTGTTATATAACTGGAAAACCATTGAAGAGAGGCAAACTTTCTGAAAGCTACGTTATACAAGAAATCATGAGTTCCTCAAACTCAAATATAATCAAAGTTGAAGCTTCTGGTCGTTGTTCAGAGACAGGAACACCATGGGATGACAATGGTCACTCCAAAATCACTGAAATATATATTTCTCATGATGACAGAATGATTAATTCTCTGCAGTTTCAGTTTGTTGATGAAAATGGAACACTTAACTTGTCAGAGCTACACGGAAAATCACTAGGGAAAAGTTTCGATATTGTAAGTCTATATATATATATATATATATATATATATATATATATTTGCTCATCTATAAATATTATTTTATCACTGAAATTTGTTTTTAATCTCTACTCAGTTTTGACGTTTTAAAATTGTTGTTTAATTAACTATATGACTAATTTACAGATAAAGTTGAATTATCCAGCAGAGTATATTACTGGGGTAAGACTAAGATGCTTCGCCTGGTTTACTCCTCACCGTATAGTTTCTCTTACCTTTTTCACCAATACGGTAAGGTATGGACCCTTTGCTACCTTTGGGTTGGGGACTGAATTTAACTTTCGTCTTGGTGATTCACGTTCTTTTGGTGGATTTCATGGAAGCTTTGGACGTGATCATGATAATATACATCCAGAAATTCTTACCTCCCTTGGCATTTATTTTAGACCCTCATCAAATGTAGGAACTATAGGGAGAAGGGATATGAAACAGGAAAATGTTTAGCAATGGCCATAGAAATTATTATCAATTCGTAATCGGTACTTTTAGGCAGTTGCTGCTGGATGAATACATATTTATCCAAAAAAAGAAATTATTATCAATTCCAGCCTTTGGATTTAATTACTTTTATTATGTTCTTAATTTGTCAAAGCTATTAAAAAGTTAAGTCTCTGTCATGTCATCTGTTATATATCGGAATTCGGCATGGAATGCAGTTTCTTCTTTTCTTGGTTTGCAATGGTATTCTGTTAAATTTTGATGTATTTTCATATTTAATTATTGTAATTTTGTAGCAACAGAACTTATTTTCAATTAATTCCCAAGAAGAGTGAATCTTCTTCAACCTGATTTGATTGCAAGAAAAGCTACACAGAGAACAACCTAAATTTATATAAGCGTCTAGGCCATGATGTAAATTTTCCTTTTATTTTTTTCATGTCGAGTGATAATTACATTTCTGCAGTCTGATTCAATTATATATATACACAAAATTACATTTTTCAATATGTGGTATCACTCAATCCTCTACAATATTGTGTTGTACTGATTGAATTGTAGTATCAACTTTTTAAGGAGACATTATCCTTTTTTTTCATACTGTTGTCTGCAAAGCATGCACTGATTCTTGTATCTTAGTACTAGATAAGAACAAGTATTCTAGTGTGCACCTGCAATCCCAACTGCAACTCCTATATGCTGATGCTGGGCTGAGGAAAAGTCATGGTGGTTCTTTTCTGTGATCTCCAAACTCTTCTTGGAGGTTTCATTCTCGTAGGAGCCCGCTTTTCAGGGTTTTCCATCACACTGTCCAGATTAGATGGGTCTAATGACAATTTATCTTTAATGAAAACATCTAAATCAAATCCACTTCCACTTTCGATGTCAATGCCCATATTTTGTCCAGAGGATGGGCTAAGCAATGGTTCTTGAGCACTGTTTTCATCATCTCCTGATTCTTTTGGAGGTTCCTCTGACTTGTTGCTCCGGTCTTGATCAAAGCTCAGGAGTCTTTTTATGCTGTCAAGGGCTGGATCAATTACATCTAAAAATCCCATTACCCAGGAAGCATCATCCACCACTTCAGTACGCTGTTTCATGCAATCCAAAGAAAGAGTAAAAAATCATTTGATGATGCTGAGGAACTTTGAACATAAAAGATGTATGAGAAAGCTGTACAAATTTTCCTCAATCTATCAGGCAACAGGGAAGTAGATGGTTTGTTTAAGGAATAGTAGCACAAAGCTAAGTCAGCATTCTTTACGCACAACCACTGACCTGCTGGAAGTAGAGGTCACGGATTTCTTCAGCACGCATGGAATTTCCTTGATCCTCCTCCAATGCTGCCCATGTCATCCATGTTACATAACTCTGAGAATTTATATTGAGAGAGGATCTAAATAATCTTCGAGCTGCCGATAAGTTACCAGCTCTTTGTTCCAAAACACCCCAAGCCTACAAATAATACAATGAGCTTTAATGCGTGCACCAAACATTTATACTATTAACTAATAGGAGTTCAGCCTTCAGGACATTTGAACTTGATCCATATGCCTAATATGATGTGGAGTTAAATATTATTACCTGTAAACATCGAGCAGCACTTTCAGTTGTCGAGTCAATTGACAGTGCTCTTTGATACAGTTCCCTTGCTGATGATATATTCCCTTCCTTCCATTCCATCCATCCCCATGCCTGACATGCTCAAAATAAATCAACAGTCAAATAAGTTTTCAAATGTCAGAGTGTACTAAGAATTACACACTGAAAGGAAAACCAAAAGGCTACAAGTATGAGATATAAGACATAGAGAAAATATTCTCCAAGACTTAGAAAGGATCAAATCAAATTTAAGAGTTATAAATCCACCAGTGTATGTTACAATGGGCTACATATCCACACAGGCAAAAACTACAGCAATCAAAGAACTTAAAGAATCTTACAATCCACACTGGTTGGTGTCGTGGGTCCAGCTCAGAGGCTCTCCTAAATAAAACTCGAGCTAGATTTGCTGTTGAGTGTTTATACTCCAACAAAGCAAGAGACTGAAGCAAAACAGGATCCCTTGGATTGACTGCATGACCTATCTTCAAAAGTTTTCTTCCCATGTCAGTATTGCCAATATTAGCTTCAAAAACTCCCCAAACATGCCATGCAAACCTGTTCTTGGGGCTCGCCTGGACTGCTTTCTGCAGATTAAGTACACAAATTACGGTCATGTCATGACTCATGAGTGAAATCACACAATTATGTGATGGACAGAGCATGACATTGCCATTTGGCTTTCATCATTCTCAAGTGAAAACTATAGCAAATCAAATAATAAAAGTACCCTCCTTAATTTGAAAGGGTTACCTCAAACAGTAGCCTAGCAGAACGGATATTTTCCTGTTGAACCTCCAACTGCGCCCATGCCTGTGTTTTATGAATTTTACAGATGCAAGAAGGAAAACATAATTAATGATGACTTGTGATGGAAGAAGGAAAATTTAACTATGGAAAGCTAATGTATACCACATTAAAAGACTTACAAGCCAACTGGCACAGCTTTTGGGGTTGCACTTGGTGGCCTGCCTGAACAAGTACCGAGCCTGCTCATACCTATTTGCTTTAGCTTCCAGCATAGCAAGGGTTTGATAGATATACTCATTTCCACCACAAAATTTAAGACCTTTCGCAAGCAGATGCCTTGCCTTCTTGACATTCCCCTGTTTTAGCTCTAGAACCGCCCATCCATGCCAGGCGGCAATGTGTCTTTTGTCAGCAACCGTGGCCGCATCAAATAGTTCTCTAGCCCTTCTTATATTTCCCACCTTATTCTCCAGCACAGCCCAGCACTGTTCCAAAAGTGCACAATTCATCACCAAGTACCATTTTACATTTAACACTTCTCTCATTGAAATTCTACTATTTTCCTAATTCACTAACAAGCAAAAAGATAGCACAGTATCTCAAAAAAAGATAGCACAGGTGTTCATAAAAGCAGGCAAAAGGGATATCTTATCACTCCTTGAGCAAAAAATCAAAGCAGCCAGCAATAACATTGTCAAACAAAAAGGATAAGAATACAAAACCTGCCAAATGTAGGGATTTTCTCCTTGAGTAGCCTGGCAGCCTCTCTCATACACAACTCTGGCTTCCGCCTTTTTCGATTGCTTGATCAAAATCTTCCCTAATGTTACATATGACCTCCCATCTTCTGGCCAATAGTATATACACTACAAACAAAACCAAGAAAACCCCATATTACAAAATTCACCAAACAATCCCCAACATGCAAATCAAACAATAATGGAATACCAAAACCAAGTAGCCTTAATTACCTTCTGAAGTATCTTTTCAGCTTCTTCATATTGATATTTTCTCGCCAAAACCCTAGCTTTATACAAGGCCAAGTCCAAATTCACAGAAAGCGGCTTCTCTTGAGCAGCACCAGACTCCATTCTTTCAGGCTCAAATATGGGCATCTTCTTGGCGAACTCTTCAAGCCCAGCATCAATAGAAGATGATTTCGTCGCGTCATTTTCAGCCTCAGCTTCACTTTCTTCATTCTCACGGCCATCTTCCCCAGAAGAATCCATGACTGGCCTTCGAACGATCAAGACCTTCTCGAAAGTGTCCTCCTTCTGGGCTTCCACAGAGTCTTCTTTTTCTGCCTCTTTGTCCAGGACTGGAGAAGAGGAGGAGCTCTTCGAAGAGCATGGCGGAACAGAGAGGAGGGAAGAAGAAGGAAGGCGAGTTTTGAAGGGCGAAACTGTTTTGAAATTGAATTTGTTGGGGTTTTGAGAAGGGGAAAAGAGTGTAAAGTTGGGTTTTGGTGAGGTAGTCGAAGGGGAAGAAGAGAAGAGTCGCATTTCTCTTTTTTAGATTTTTTACTTTGTTTTTTGTTTTTAACGGATAAAACTGTATGATTTTCATGGAGGGGAATGCAGGGCGGGCATGGAGAAGAAGAGAGTAGTTTTAATTACCAATATGCCCTTGTTCATGATATTCTTTGCCTTTAGGGGCCACACCTATGTAAAGGTTATTGTGGTCAATCCGCTGATCGCTGGACTAACGGCTTGACATTTTCTGAGCGGAGGGGTATTTACGTCATTGGGCAATTTTCAGACACGGCTGGTCTGAGACTGGCCACGTTGCCTGCTCTTTTTTTCAGATCAATCTATATGAAAGGCAGATTTCACGTGATACGTGGAGGCCTCTCATTGGTGAAGTAATCTGAATATCTTTAACAAGAAAATAACAAAAAATGTAAAAGCAAAATTATGCCAAGGGCCTGGGTACCCATCCAGGCCCGAAGGCCCGCCGGAGAATGGGAGGGTTTGGAAAAAAATTTAAACCTCAAGAGTCGGGCCCTAGACAAAAAGAAAAAAAAAAGAGAGATAGGCCGGGCCTTGGTTTCTTGTCAAAAGTTCGAGCCCGAATGTCGGGTCGAGTTAGACCCGGGCTTGCAAGATTTATGTAATCGATTTTGATCGGATCGGGTCAATTTTTAGATTCTATTCAAAAAAGGAGAGAATTTTGAGAATAAAAAAAACTCCTTTTATACTTTATATTTTCCCATTTAATAAAGGGTTATTATACCATACACCGGCAGTGGAAATGAAAGACTCCACAAGCGGGTCTAGTTGCTTGACATGTGTCCCTTCTTAAATATTCCCTTAACTCTGTTAAAGCTCTATAAACCTAACGGAGTTTGTTTAATTTTAACTTGCCGTTTGCCGTTTATACGTTCCAAGACTTTCAGCCAAAAATTCCAATTTTTTTTCTCGTGATTTACCCAAAAAATCAATCCTCAATTTTGGTGGTGCTATACGACTCCAGTCTCCAACTTCACAAATTTGCAAATTCAATCGCAAAATCCTTCACAGGTATGGCTGAGTTTTCTTTTCCTTTTACTATTTTGAGTTATTTTGTATATAAGAAGGCATCAGGTTATTCTAGGCTTTGAGTGGAAACCTAAACCAAATGTTGAAAATGAAAGATGAAAATCAAATGATGGGCATATGAATGGAAGTAAAGAAGTTTCTTTGCCTTCTGTAGTTTTTGGCGACTAAGTCAACCGGTCAGGTCCGATTTGTCACAAATGTTTTATTGCACATGCCTAATAATTTCTCAACTTGTTCATGCTTGTGCCATTCCTGACGAAGTTAAGCCTCCTCATTATTTCTTTGCATGACTAAAAGGGTTGTGTTCGTCTATTGTTGAAGTCATCTTCGTAGGCAGGTTAGGATGATCAACAGTAACTGATAATAGTCTTAAAAAAAAGTATTCAATTTTACTTTTTAAATAGTATTTAATGTCAATTCAATTTTACTTTATGGCCTTTTGAAACAGTTAGACTAAAATCTGGTTCCCAATTTTTTGCTTTCAAACGTTTGAAACTGAGTATAAGAAATGCTAACATTGGTAATTGCAAACGACTAGTTTGATGATCTTTGGGGCCATTAGCTTTGATCTATGGATTTTACAACATAATTTCCAGCTTTTTACCAGTTTTCAGATATTGATTTCTTTCATGGTAGAAGTAAGATTCTAGCCAATTAGTGTTGAACAGGTTAACATGAATAAATATTCATGGGATCTAATTTCACAGATTGTATTGGAGCATTCTATAGAATACAAACAGAGGCATTATAGATTTCTACTGATAAAAACATTCCCTCCCCACACAAAAGTACATCTCCTTGCTAATTAGGCAAAGATATGATCATCAATTTTTAACTCTTGTTAAGGGTTTTCTCCTTGTTTGTGTCTCACTTGGGGGTCAAAGCCTGAAACAGACACATAAATTTTAACAGTCAGTCCAAACCTAAGATCAAAAATATAAATCATCAATTTTCATGGAAATGGAAAATTGCTAGTAATAATTGTTATAAGATGACTTCATCTCAGAATCCATGTTCTTCTTCCACAAGACAAAAGTGGTCATTTAAGGGTAACACCACCACATTTTTTAAAATTGCACGTTCAAACTTCAATCTCTTTTCTCTATCTTATTACTGATAAAAAAACATAGCAGCTGAGCAGAGCGGAGCTAAGCTTTTGCGGCTTCCTGTCTTCTGAGACAGGAACTTGACCTTGAATTTTGTTTCTTTAAGTAGTTTTTTAGTTAATTATTCTTTTATTTTTTCAGATTCATGGAGAATACTTCAGAGAAAAATGTTAATTTGGAGGAAATAGCAGAATTTGAAGATGATGAGGTCAATAGCATGGAAGAAAAGGAACTCCTCGAAGGTGAAGATGCAGCACATCATGTTATTGAAGATTCCATTATTGAGGCATTACCAGAGCCTTATGTTGGCATGGAGTTTGAGTCTCCAGATGATGCTCAGGAGTATTATAACAAGTACGCGAGATTCAAAGGCTTTGGTACACGTAGAAATCGCCTTATGAGATCAAGATCTAATCAAGCAATCATTGGTCAAGAATTTGTTTGTTCAAAGGAAGGTGTTCGAGCAAAAAAATGTGTGAATAGGGAAGATAGAATTAAAAAATCAATACCTGATGAGACTAGGGAAAGTTGCAAGGCCATGCTTCGAATATCCAAGAAAGAAGAACAAAAGTGGGTCATCTCAAGATTTCATGCAGCACACAATCATGAGCTAGCTACACCCAAGAGTACTCCATTAATTCGGTCACATAGAAAACGAAGCAGAGTTCAAAAAGATCTCATGGATGTTCTTGCTGACTCCGGTGTTCGCCCAAGTAAGATATTTTTGTTTTATCACACGAATCTGGTGGACTTAATAATCTTAATATGACTGATCGTAATGATCTTTAATTACTTAAGTCTTAAACGACAAAAACAGATTGAGAAGGGAGATGCTCAAGTAATGTTAGATTACTTTCATAATTGTCAATCAAAAAATCCTGGCTTCTTTTATTCAATTCAAACTGATGTTGATGGTCGCCTTGCTAATTGTTTTTGGGTAGATGCAAGATCTAGGATGGCTTATAAACATTTTGGTGATGTTGTAGCATTTGATCCTACTTATTTAACAAATAAGTATAAGATGCCTTTTGTCCCATTTGCTGGTGTAAATCATCACTTTCAGTCTGTTTTATTTGGATGTGCTTTGTTGTGGGATGAAACTGAACAATCATTTATTTGGTTGTTGAGAACTTGGCTTGAAGCTATGGATAATTGTCCCCCCAAAACAGTTATCACTGATCAAGATGGATCAATAACTAGTGCAATCGCTAAAGTTCTGCCGAATACTACTCATCACTTCTGCATGTGGCATATTGAGAAGAAATTTCCTGAAAATCTGAGTCAAGTATACCATCAGAATGCTGATTTCAAAAAAGAGTTCAACAACTGCATTCACAACACAGTCACACGTGATGATTTTGAAGATGCTTGGATGAAAGTCATTCAGAAATATAAATTGCAAGGTTATTCATGGCTCAACCAAATTTACTCTATTCGTGAGAAATGGGTGCTAGCCTTTTTACGTGCAGGTTTTTGTGCAGGAATGTCAACAACTCAAAGAAGTGAAAGTTTGAATAAATTTTTCAAAGATTATGTTAATGCTAGTACTCCAGTAAGTAAGTTTGTTTTGAAATTTGAAGAGGCATTGGAAAACCGGTATGCCAAGGAACGGGAAAAAAATTTCAAAACCATGGACTCGAAACCTGTTTTGAAGACATTGTACTCTATGGAAGCTGAGGCATCTCAAATATACACTCGAAAGCTGTTCAGAATGTTTCAAGATGAGTTGGTTCATACTCAAGAATATGTTGCTGATCGAGTTAATGTCGATGGAGATTCAAAAACCGATGGGGATTCAAAAACCAATGGGGATTCAAAAACATACAAGGTGCATGAGATTAACAAGGAAAAGCCTGTGTATTTGGTAACTTTTGATGCAACACTTAATGAAGTTGAATGCAATTGCCACAAGTTTGAATTTATGGGTATCTTATGTTGACATGCTCTGACAATTTTCATTAAGAAAAGGGTATTTTCATTGCCTCAACGGTACATCTTATCAAGGTGGACAAGAAATGCAAAGACAAATGGCACTGTAGACCTTTTACGGGATACCCTTGTTAAAAACACCAGCGAGTCATCTACATTGTGGTTCAACAGTGTGATGTTACACTCTCTTGCACTTTCTGAAAAGGCAACAAGATCGAGTAAGCATTATGATCATGCAATTTGTGGGATTAAAAATTTGTGTGCGGAGCTGGATAGTTTGGCCATTGATAAAAAAGTTGATGAAGATATTGCTGATTCTAAAGCTCTTGATACAAAAGATGAGGGTAATACTTCATGTAATATTATTACCTTACGAGACCCTGCACATGTTGTCACTAAAGGACGTCCTCCATCAGTGAGGAAAAAGGGAGTCTTAGAAAAAATCAATAAAAAGAGTAAGACATGTTCGATTTGTAAGCGCAAAGGTCATACAAAAGTTACTTGCGCTAAGCATCAAGTGTCAAAGTAAGTAACTAGATGACTTTGATTTTATCACTTTCAACTTATGTAAAATTAAGTTTTATTTATTTTATGCATATTGCAGCAATCAGTCGGATCCACACACTATCAATGCGACTGAACCTCAATCTTCTAATCAATCTACGGTATGTTAATCAATCATTCATTCATACAGGATGTGATGCCAAGATGCTTTCAAGTTATTTCTTTTGTCTTTAATTTGCATTTTTTTTGGGTTATTCAGGATGTGATGCCAGATGCTTACAAAACAACGTGAATTTGAATTCGAAGTCAGCATACTTGAGGATGAAGTGAATCACTTTGATGGCATCATATATGATTTTTATTTCGTTCCATTAATTAAACATTATTTGAGAGACCATTGTACTATTCTATTATTAAGTTCATGTCATCAAATTTTGTTACATTAATTAAACATTATTTGAGAGACCATTGTACTATTCTATTATTAAGTTCATGCCATCAAATTTTGTTAAGACAAATTTTGAATTCGAAGTCAGCATATTTGGTCAAATTTTGAATTCGAAGTCAGCATATTTGGTTTCCTATTGTTGTGGTTGAGAACTAGTTCTACAGGGGAATAATCCCATACTTCCAAAGATGCAATACCAACAATTTTTCATTTTAATGGGATGACATTACATACTAATTGGTAAAACAAATGTTGTATATGAGCTAGAAAGCTAATGTAGACTTTTCTCATTCATTCTTTACTTTGGCTTGGCTATTAATGTCCACTTGAAACTGCAATGTAAAAGCTACAAATGCCATGTACTCAAATACCATCATCCAAAATATAAGCAAAATAAGTTTGTTAATTTAATGGTACTATACATTGCAAGAGAAAATTTTCTAACATTGTTTATTTGAATATCTAATTATACATCAGTGGAAAGTATTAAATTTCTGCTAGCCTCTGAAGAGGTTCAACTAGCCTGCACAAAAGTGATAGTACTTTCTCAATTCCAAATACAGTAAAGAGTAACAGTCATTGAAGGTGGATGCCAGGGCCTGTTGTCATTTCTAGAGGAGGGGCTGCTACCAGATAATCTCAAATCATTGTGCATCACTCGGCTTCCAGATCTCGAAATGTCTTCTCAAGATGACGGATTGTTCTTTACTGAATCAAAGCTTCAAAAGAGGAAAGGAAAGGAGTGGTCCAAGATAGTTCATATTCCTTCAATCTATCTTGACGATGTAAGAATTTCTTTAGAAGAGTACTTGCACAATTCAATCAACCTTAGACATGTTAGCTTGTGTGAGGATATAATACCTGAGTATCACCATATATAAATCTTTTAACTAGTAGTAATAGAAGAGAGCAGCCAAGGAAAAGATTTCCAATACAAGAATCAAACTTATTAATCTCCTTTTCCTGACAAATAGATCAAGAAATGATTATTCTTTCAAATTTTGCAGATTCCCATAACATTAGACTAATGGACAAAATCCCTCTTTACATCAGCTTGGCCAAAGCCAATTAAAATTTGGATAATGCAAATGCAACAAGCTATATATCCCACTCTTAGAAAGTAAGTCATATAATTAAGAGAAGGGAATATGTCGGGGACTAACAATTTTTGCTTCTCAAACTTTGATTTCATCATGGATCAAATTTGGATTCAAATGCAACAAGCAATATCCCACTCCCAAAAAGTTAGTCATATAATTAAGAGAAAAGACTATATTGGGGACTAATCCAAAGTCCAGACAATTTTTGCTTCTCAAAATCTTGATTTCTTCATGGATCAAATAAAATACCAACTTTTAGTAGAGTTTATTGAACTATAATTCAATACGAACAGGAATACAACATATATAAGGACATAGCCCTTTTATTTTTGGTAAATTTTTGAAGAATATGCTAAAAGTTAATAACATTAAAATCAACCTTAGACATGTTATCGACTAATTATTAATGTTCTTGCATTGCCAGGTTAGTAGTGGTTGATACTTGAAACAAAATTGCCTGTGGATTTTCAATCTGGGGCTAATTCATCAAATTGTTCTGATCAAATATTGTTTGTGAAATAATTGAAAGGGAAATTTCAGTTTTTTGTCACATACCTCTTAGTGTCTCCCAAGGGTAGATTATACCGTCGTCATCTTGGTCGAAGAATGCAGCATGCTGCTGAAGCACAGACATGTTGCGATGCTTGTGACCACATGTTCCATCCACATTAGGTGCAGCCATAACTCGAGGCAAGTCAAAAAAAAGGAAAAAAAAACAGAAAAGAATAGTTGTTAAATCTACAATGTTGACATCCACATTCTTGAAAACATCTCAAAGATTCTTAAAATCATTTCTAATTAGTTTTCAGTTTCACATTTGACAACACTAGTAAGATTCAAGCTCTAAATTCTTCCATATCAAGTTATTGATTCTTCAACATTCTGATCTACAAGCTATGCAGAAATTTTTGGTGACAGAAACTTTCCAAGGCATACCATGCCTTGAAATTTACAATGTCCATCAGAAAAATAATTAACGCTGCTCAACCAATTATGAAGATATTGGCAAGGACTAACACACCTAATAGACTTCAAAACTGTACCAAAAAACAAAACCAGAAAAGCTAACAGAACAATAAAAATCCTATTTGAAAAACCCAAACATCAAAATAGCTGAATCCATTTCAAAAAATTAGATATGTCAATCAATTAAGAATTCCCTCTTTCGAAAGTAGGGCACAAACTGGGTGGAGAAAAGGAAGATTAACGATGGAAAGGTCTCAAACGGAAAAGAAACTCAGCCATACCTGTGAAGGACTTTGCGATTGAATTTGCAAATTTGTGAAGTTGGAGACTGGAGTCGTATAGCACCACCAAAATTGAGGATTGATTTTTTGGGTAAATCACGAGAAAAAAAATTGGAATTTTTGGCTGAAAGTCTTGGAACGTATAAACGGCAAACGGCAACTTAAAATTAAACAAACTCCGTTAGGTTTATAGAGCTTTACTAGAGTTAAGGGAATATTTAAGAAGGGACACATGTCAAGCAACTAGACCCGCTTGTGGAGTCTTTCATTTCCACCGCCGGTGTATGGTATAATAACCCTTTAATAAAATATATTAAAAACTAATTAAAATTGATTTTTACTTTTTCAGATATTTAGTTTTGATTATATAATATATATATAATTAATTTAAAAAAAAAACAAAATTAAACCTATATATAAAATAACGTTGTTTTGCATTTTCGGTTTCTCGGGTCACTTTCGGTTTCAAACTTTATATCGCCAATCGACCCGATAAACTGTATAAACTGTCTCTTCTAACCGTTTAAACCGAACAACTGAGAAAAATGACCCATTTAACCGTTTTCTCAATAATTGGTTAGGTTTATTCGATTTACCCGAATTTTGCTCACCCTAACCACAACCCAATGATGCCTTCACGATTATAGACAATCAAAAACTTCTTCTTATCAATGTTGTTTTCCTTTCATAAACAAAATCATTTTCATCCATAGGAACCGGATTCCAAATTAATTGGAAATCATTGTGATTATAGTGTATTCAATGTTTAAATTTTTACACTTTGCAAATGGATCCCAATTAACATGACTTTTTATTTTTTGTTTTTTTGCATTGTAGTGATTCAATATTGATGAAATATAATCTTTTTGTTGTTTCGTACTACCTATCTATCCTCCTATGCTCTCATGGGCTATTTTCTCGTGCCCTACTATCCTCCTCAACACTTTATGCATGTAGATGAGGTCGAGAAACTCAATGCCACTCTACATAAGCAAACCTGTTGATGCATCAGTGGAGATGGAGGATCTGATGACTGTGGCCTATACACAAGGTACACCGAAGACCGAACTTTGCACAAATTGCCAAACGAGCGGTCGATGTGCATTTGGGAAGCGGTGCAAGTTTGCTCATGGGAGAGAAAGGCTCCGTCTTGTAATCCACAACAATCGCTACAAGAGTCGGCTCGGAATATCGTATGATATTTTGTCGGAGATTGTTGACATCGGTGAAATCTACCAACTCTCAATTTTGTCCTTCTCCTCCCCATTTGCAGGTCTCCAACATCGCTTTAACCCAAACAAAATGGGTTGGTGAGGACAGGGGAATTCTTTTCTTCCGGCTCAGCTTTTCCAATAATCTCCCTCTTCCAATAGTTTGTGTAAATTAGGGTATAAACACGTTTATATCAAGATATACCAAGACAATAGATATTCCAATAGTTTGTGTATTCCATTTTTCTACTATGATGGCTCCTTTCTATATTAAGTAAACAAGGGGGTGATTCCGATGTTTTCCATTGTCGATTTAATTTGGTTAAGTTGATGATAGAAAACTTTCAATGCAGAGGGAAAGGGGAAAAACTGGTTCATTTCTCTTTCTCCAGTATTAAGAGATCGAGGAAGTTGCTAGGAAAAAAATGCAATTATGTAACCTTTCTTTGTCCATAGAAGGATCCTTATAGGAAGAGAATATGATGCTGTAATTAGGGTGGTGTTGGGTGGAAAATCTATATCTATACCTATATATAATGAACCCCAAAGCATAAGGCCATGACAACCGGCCAAATTTAATTATGTGTGACTTATGTGTGACACTTGTCAGACTCAATGACCAAAAAGGATTATTTATAAAATAGCCTTCAGGTATTTCAACTTCATGCTATTTTAATCCCTTTGACATTTCTAAACAATCCTTCAACTGTATTTATTTTACATAAAAGCCTTCACATATTTATATTTTATGCGATTTAATCCCCAAACATTTTATTTTGTACGATTTAATCCTTCAATTTTATTTATTTTTATTTTTCAAATTTTTTATTTTAACTCATTAATACTATATAAAAAATTATTTAAAATAATCTTATATTAATCTTTGACTTGTGATAGTGGAAATCGTCATGCGTACAAATGATAAAAGGTGTCGCCACACGAATCATGACTTGGTATTGCTAGTTGTAATTAATGGTATGGATTCATTTAATTTAATTGGGTGGGGATTTTAATGAATGATAAAGATTACACTTCAATTCGGTATTTGCGTTTATGTCATTTCTTGGACTGTTTCACTCTATTCGTTCTTTACTCTGATTTTCTTGGCTTGAACTGAACGTAGCTCTATTAATTTCAATACGATTTTAACTTCAAGATCTACAATTTTTATGAAGAACACAAGAGCTAGTTCTGTCATTAAGATGGTAATAAATTTACTTTTTTTATTTCACATGACCAATGTCCATCCAATAAGGAACTAAATTGACCCAAAATTGAGAATCGGGGGTTTAATTGTGCCAATTGAAAGTTTAAGTGCCATATCATTTCTTTGGGGATAGTTCACAACCATTTTGTCTATCAAGCCTTTTTAGAACCTAATCTAAAGGGGAGTTTTGAAAATACTACTTGTGAATACTGGTTGTTCCTCAATGGCCTATGGTGCAGCTTTGGAGTTGGGGCCACTAAGAATTGGTAAAAACGGTGATAGTCTTCATTTCAACAAATATGCTTGGAATAAAGGTTTCAGACGTCTTCCTCCTCGGTCCTCATCTACTTTGATTTCCATTCATCTGAGAGAGAGAGATGTTTGTAGAATCTCCAAAAAAAAAAAAAGAGAGAATAGTTTCCCAGAAACAGTTCTCAGCCTTTTTTCTTTACTCTTTTCAGCACATAGTGGCCAACTTGCTGTTTGTAGAATCTCCAGTTGGAGTTGGCTTCTCTTACACCAATACATCTTCTGGTCTTACGAACTTCGACGATTCCTTTGTTGGTAATTCACTGTCTACAAATAATCAGCTTAAGATATCATTGGGAACCAAAATCATCTAGAGTTGGAAAGACTAAAGCACTGGAACAACCACAAAACTTTGAAATCTTGCCAAGAATATATTGCATTTAACATTATTCCATGTATGAAAGAAACTCTAGGACCTTGTTTAAAGGCATTATTATATACTAAATTCTTCCCTCTGAAAGGAGAAAACTTGAATTTGCTTGACCTGAAATCAGCATGTCATTCCACAGAAAGTACCTGAGAACCATATCCTATTTCCCTTTAGACATATGATATATGAAGTAAACTATACGAAAGCTAACTTACACCCCACCGCCTCTTTCGAGCAGGCCTCTGATGCTTTATTTCCTTTGTCTCAACAACCAATTCAACTTGGAGCTCACAAGTCTTGTCTGGTTCCCTTTCCGTTATGATGGGATCTTTAAACCTTTCCCTTCGTTTCTCCATCTTTGCTAGTGTCTCCAGTATCCTTTTGTTGTCATATTCAACCACAGCTCTATTGGCAGAAGCATTGTTATCGTGCACTGTTCTTCTCTTCCCTCTGCCCCTTTGCATCATAGTTTCAGAAGCATTTTCCTTTTTCAGGTTAACACCTCCAATACTTTGTTCTTCAGATATGATCTGACCCTCCTCAATATCCGGATCTTGGTTGCATTCTGTAGCTGGAAATGTGTCAAGCTGCTTCTCATTATTTCTTCTGCTATCTGTATTTGGGTTGTCTGTCTTAAATGCTTTGCCTCCACAAGTATCATTCCACGTCCTTGAAGAATTCCGCTCCATGGGAAATTTAAAGCCAATCTTTTCAAGCCTTCCATTGCATAATAACCTTCTGCCGTCTGAGTGTCTTCCATAAGACTGCAGAATTCATTATCATATGGAAATGTCACAGATTACATTTTACCATGCTCTAGATAATTATCATATTTATATATTTCTAGAGGGAAGCAAAGAAGCACTGGGCGAAATGATGAATGCAGATGCTTATGTATTGTGCTTAATAAGAAACAATTGGAAAACATCAATGTCAACCACGATACTGTCTAGAAATGTAAACATGCAAGTAGTGCACTTGATACTAAATTTAAAAAACTTTCAAAAGTAATAGTCTATATTGCAACATATAATCTAATAGCAAGTCTCATCAATATCCAAAAATTAGAACTATTAACTGACACCATCAAAGTTACTCAATCCATCAAAGCTCTAGAAGAATCTGTAGCTCTGTCCAGAGAAGTTAAAAGTGTACCAATTCCGGTAAAAAGATAACCTTCCCATGAGCAAATGGAAAAGGCACTTATTGTAACTTAAATCAATTGACCTGTATTCCAATACTTTAACTAAATCTAAGACATTAGAAGATGTGAGATTATAGAAAAGATCGGATGAAAAGAAGAAACATGCAATAAGATAGCATTAGTTAAAAAGAGGAAGACTTCATCAACAGAAATAGAACACTCATATAAACAAGTACAATAATACAAGGCTTCTTTTGACCTCAGATCCCCAACTTTACCTTTCCTTCCCCAATAATCAAGTCAGCTGGATCCCTGTCCTTCAGGACCATCTGCCCATGCTCTCCTCTATACCTAGCAATAGCATTTCTTTTATGACAGTTGGCATTACTTCTTTTACTTGTCATTTTGTTTCCATTATTCACCAACATCAAATCATTAATATGCATCTCATCCCGGAGTGATCCATCCCTAGCATGAATTATCTCATGCCTAGAATTATTTTTACAGGAAAAAGAGACCTCTTGAGCAAACAATCTATCACTTACAAGTAGTGTATTCTCCTTCAAGTCAAGTAATCTTGATCGCTGACTATGGCCTCTCCTCCATGACCGAACTTGACTATCATTTTGCAAGATATCATCTTCACCATCATCATTACAATCATAATAACCAAACCAACCACTGTCTCTGTCTTCGTTATGACATACTATTCTCTCATGTCTATTGTATGTTTCAATTAATTCTGAGTCATATGCCTCTTTTCTTGATGCTACAGTATTAGACCACCTTCTTCTGTTAGGTGTGGAAGGTTCTCTGTCACTTGCCAAGGCTCTACTGCACATGTCTCTCTGATACTCATCATCACTTTCCATAGGCCATGATCTATCCCAATTGAAATAGGCAGCATCAACATATCTACCTTTTCTTCCAGAAACTTTGACTTCTCTTTCAATTGGCGGTAGGAATCGCTCATATGGTTCAAACGTATCCCTTTCACAATGAGCGAATGGAATGGATCTACCATAATTTTCTCTTAACCATTCATCTTCATGCTTATAACCTAATAGACAATAATTGTGACCAATTTTCTTCCTAAGTTTGAGTCTGTCATTTCCTCTTCTCCATTGAATACCTCTTTGCTTTGAAGCAGAGGAATACCTTGAGATCAACCTCCCAGATTCCCTGTAAGGGTGAGGACCCAAACCATGCTGAGCAGGAAGTCTTCGTCCACAATACCAAAACCTATCCGTGTCATCTTCCTTATCTATTCCAACTCTGCTTTCATGATAAAACTCCTTTCGAGTCCAACTTTTTCTAACAGTTTGATCCGAGTCTTCTTTTAAGCTCAGATGATCTTTTGTGCCGACACTCCGAAGATGAATGTCAGCACAAGGCCCTCTCTCCCTGTAGTAAGAGGAATCTTCTCTGTCATGAGAAGCACGATCTTGTGGGCAACCTTTCTGTCTTCCACAATAATCAGACGAGTAATCGTTATCATAGAGTTCCAGCGCATTTGACCAAAGGGAAGTGTCATTGCAGGCTTTCGGGTGTATCTTCGAATCAGTAATACCATTAGGTCTACCACAATGATGCTTCCTTCCTTCCTCAATAGGAACTCTACATCTTGGATATCTTTTCTTATCATCCTCGGCATCTGATTTTGGAGAAGTGTCATCACCACTTTCAAGAAACATCCTTTGTTTCACAGAATGGCGCTGTCTCCAACTCTTATGCTTTTGCTTATCTGGAATGGTAGTCATATGTACTGAGTAACCTTCTCCGTCATCTGATTTTGTTTTGGGCCCATCACTTCTGGAACTCTTATTATAAGATGCAACTGACTTCTGTAATCCAGTGTCATAAGCCAGTGATTGCCTTCTTGATGGACTTGCAACTTCAATGGAAGCAGCATAAACACTGTCCTCGGAACTTTCTTCAGAATAGCATTCAGAGAAGGAAATCATAGGGCTAAAATGACTCTGATCTTCAAGTGATGGTTCTGTTTCAACAATGCAAGAATCTGACTGGTCAGTATTTCTGCAAGGCACTTCAAGTTCCTTATTTTTTGTTTCCATTGCTTCAGCAATTGCTTTTGCTTCTGAAAAGCAAGCATCCACATTTGGATGGCAACCCCTATCTGTTTCAGAGAGCTTGTCATTTCCATGATTATTAGTCTCTAGTGATGTTTGATTAGATGCAGTTCTGTGCTGCACAGACCTAATAACATTGAAACAATAAGTCAGTGGTATATGGGAAAAATAATTGTACAAAATATAATCCAAAGCTAAGATAATCATTGAACTACCCCTGGCATGACTATGTCTATGCGGCTAAGTTTATTAGCTGATAAATGCACATGAAGCTTAGAATGCTAGCTTTAAACAGGATAGAATATGCTGACAACAAACCTTTTCCTTCACAATAAATAAGTAGCAGAATTCACATTATACTAACATAGTAACATGAAGAAGTGTTAATGGAATCCTTTAATTTTTTATTTTTTTATTTTTTGGTTTCTTTGCTTTTCCAGTGCCACAAAATCCTTGTGATATTTAAAATCAGATAAATCTAAAAATATACCCAGTTATAAACCAGAAGCTCTAACAAGAGGTCATGCAGGGCAAATCGACCACATAAACAGCTCAATAGAGGGATATATTAAGCTTCAGATATCTAACTGATCACATGAATAATATGGAAACCTATGATTCGAGAACACAAGTGAACAGACCTTCCAGAAGAAGAAGATGTGGACACATTTCTGACCCTTTTAGACAGGTCATCACTTCTATCATACTCTGCATCCAGCTTCCTAGATTCTGACGCCTTGCCACCATGACCTAGTTCTTCCTTTGCAGAGATAGAAGAATCCACAGCGGAATCTTGCACAGTTATCTGGCCCCAAGCAATGGAATTATAAGTGATAAAAAGGTAGACAATATGTGAGAATTGTGTATCCAAAGACTAGAGTACCAGCAGACCTGTATAATAACATCGGAATCCTGAAAACGTGGACACCTTAGATCCATGGATGGTTGGCGTTCAATGATGCTGTCTTCAACATGAATTGCTCTTCCTTTTGGCTGAAATAAAGCCAAGTAAAAGTTAGAACTAAGCAATATACTTATAAATACTGATAAAGTAGATAATACAGATCATATCAGATAATGAAAGGTTTAGCCATACCAATTTCAAGGACATCTCTTCTCCATCAGCACATTTGAATGACGATTCAAGTTCTGCTACACCCCCACTCATAGCTTCTTCAGTTGCTGCCTTGCGCCCAGCCTCAGCTTCATGAGCCTATCACAATGCAAGAAAGAAAGTTGGAAACCTCAGATATTTTAGATGGTTTTACAGTTTAAACCTTAAATATCAAGAGTCAGCCATGCAGACTGAAATAACCAACCTGCTCAAGTTTTGGATAATAATACACAGGAATCCTAGTGGACCTACATGACTGCTTCTGAAATTCCTCCTGTAAAGCATCTCAGGAAAAAGGTTTCTTTTGAGCAGGTACTCTCTAAAAAAATATAAAGATGCTGCAGGGAACTAAAAAGGAAAAAATGCAGCCAGATGTCCACAAGCTACATTCTCCAGCTAAACAGCCATAGCAGTTAGCACAATAAAAATCCACTTACCAGGATGGCAAGTGGAAATCATCACGAGGTAAAACATGGTAGGACAGTTAGCACAATAAAAATCCACTTACCAGGGAGTTGCAGTATTGTTTCCAACTGTCCTCATTGAAGCCAAAGTTAAAAAAATCTGTTATATCCACACCAGGATTCCTCCAAGGTTTCTCCTCAAATGCATCCATATTCACACCAAAAATAGTCCTAAAACAAACCAATAATACCAAAAGAACAACTCAGATGACATTTTATACTAAATTAGTGTCAATATGATAAAAGATTATAGCAGCATCTACTAACCTATACCATGGAAGAGAAAAACCATATCCAAATTGATATGCATGTGAACTTGTATTAGCACGTCTGTTAGCAACTTGAACCAAGCTTCCACCTCTTTTTTGGCTGTAAAAATCATCCTCCAAATCACCTCTTCCCGACATAGAAGAGAATGATGAAACACCAGTGCACCCATTAACTCTCATATTACTTGGATGAGGTCTCATATACTACAAAATAACAGTTCATAACAAAAATTAGCAAAATCATGAAAAAGAACTAAAAAGAACATACACGATTTGCTACAATAAGGATCAAAACTCAATGATTATGGTAGTAACTGTTTAAACTTACATGTTAAGAGAAAATGAAAAAGGGAAAAAATCATTTTTTAACATCTAAAAGCTAAATTCATGTGCTTATCAACAAATGTGCGTAAATAAATGTTACTTCAAGCATTTTTCAAAAAAAAATGTTACTTCAAGCAAATTTATTTGGCAAGAAATACTACCTTGAAGTGAGAAAATTGGGAATGAACCCCAATTTTAGCTCCGGTTCCTCTATCTACACCATTCGCACTAGAATTAAATTCCGGTTCATCACCAACCGGTTCCAACCGTCTCGAAGTCTTATCCGACCGGGAATCCTTCACACCAAAATCACCATTTTCATCCTCCTCATTGCCACCGGCGTGACTCTTCGCACCGGAAACCGGAAACTTCTGGCAATCATCATCATTCAACACAATGTTCAAGTCGTCATCGCTGTCACTATCTTCCGAAACAGAATCGATTACGAATTTCTCATCCGCACTCGTGCTTTTGGCACCATCGATAGGGTGATCGTCTTCCTTTTCATTGCACAATACGCCGAGAGCTGAGCTAGCTTGTATTTCAACGTCGGCGTATAACTCACCAAAATCATCATCCATGGTAGCCATTTCTTTGCTTTTCTATGTGGTTTTTTTTTTCTTCTCTTCAAGAATCAAATTAGTCGACCATTATAGCCACCATTATAGCCATTTGATTAGAGATACTTCGATTACGTTGCACTCATTTTCGGAAGTGCTAGTAAAATGAATGAGAAAGGTGCTCAAGAAAAACCCTCTCAAATGATCTAAAACCCTACGGAAACCGTTATCAGGACAGGGAATAAGGATGGCATGTTTAAGTTTATGTTTGGGCTTTTTGGGCTTATATGGCGACTGTGAATATTTTATGAACCTGATTTGATTAATAGCCCATTATGAACCTCAATTTGGGCTCTTTTTGGCCCTTTTTCATTGTTAATCTGTTAGCAATTCTAAGGGCTTTTGTTTTTGCCCTTTCTTCGGCCCAATTGATTTTGTGATTTTTTTTACAAGCTCCCCATATCTACTAACTAGTTCCTCAGCAGCCTACTCACCCACCATAACTCGATGCGCGACGCGAGTTGGATCTGCATTAGTCAAAACTAAGCTCTGAAAACCAGAGTCGAGACGTGTTTAACCTCAAATGTGATGAAATTTTTTTCAAGTTTATTTTCTTCAAGGTCTAAAATCTTGCTTAAAATGCATTAAATTCCTTCTATTCAGATGTTGTTTATTTGGGTATAGGCAAGGCCAAGAAAAATCCTTCTACCCATTTTTTACATTGCCAATTGAAATTTGAACAAGAGAATTGAAAATGTACTAATTTCAACACTCTTTGATACAAGTGGCATATATAAAATACTATTATTATATTTCAATTTCTGTTATTTTTTTTTTTATTGAGAAACTTGTTTGTAAAGAGCAACTCTCTTCTTCTTCTGGATGAAATAGAAAGCTGTAACTGCCATAATCAAACTACCGAAAAGCAATGCACCTAAAGGAAGAAAGTTCAAAATTTTTTAGAAACAAAGTGAAGGCATCGGAGAGTCATTTGAGTAACAGCATAATTTGGAATATATATTGTGAAAATGCTCACCTATTATTATTGCTGTATAATTTGGTCCAAAATCTCCACCTGCTACATGAATTAATTTTCATAATTGTTAAACACAAGATATAAAACTAGGCATGCAGAAGCAAATTTCATGGAAACACATGCATTAATTAACATACCATTATTATATTTATGATCATGACAATTACTTGAACGCTTTCCATCAGGGCAATGGAAGAAGAAATTGTTATGCAGATTATAATCATTACTATATCCACAAAAGCCTCCACTTCCTTCACATGATTGACAAGCAACATCCGGTTGGTGCCATGTCAACTCGAATCCTTCTTGCAAAGCTCCTTCAACACCGCCACCCCTTAAAACTCCCTCAACCGCCTTGTCAGTCACCGGAAAAGTTACCGTCGATTCGCAATATGTGTTCCAATCGAACTCCGGGATTGCTCCCTCTATGAACACATATGATCTCTTGGCATTGTATTCAAGGCAAGATATAGAAGGGAGAGAGGGAGGGAACAACGTACAATTGTAAAAAAAACGTAGCATCTTATTAGTGTGTGAAATTACACTTGAGTTAATAAATGAAAAATTTGGCAACATAAAATCTTGGTCAAAAGTAGGACATGTTACATTATGTACTTTTGGTTCAAAATGAGAGATAACAACAGAGTTGTGGGAGTAATTTATTGATGTGATTAGATAGATATTGTTAGAGAGATCATGGAGGATTGGGTTTTGGTCATTGCAAGAGACATTGAAGCCTGGATAACCACAATGCTCCAAATCCAATATTGGCTCATTATTGTTTTGATGCCAAAATGGGTAGTTGATGGTGAAGCCATTACCACAATTGAAAGAAGGGCACAAGGAATTTGATGTTTGGAATGAATCGACATTGATAAATGAATGAAGAAGACTGATTAAGCAAAGAAAGAAGAGGAAAGTGGCTCGGGAGGCCATGAATATTAGCAAGAAAATGGCAAATGAACTTGTACATCAACTTTTCACATTGTTGGGTCATATAGTATTGTTATTAAAAAAATTTATTGTAGGTAAAGGTTCTTAAAATATGAAGATAGTCCAAAATTGAAGTCAGCGAAGTAAGTAGGAGGATCATGGAATAATGGAATTATTTTTGGTAGCTCCTCTTCTTTGTTAATTTATTATTAGTCCATTGACAACTAATTATTATTCGTTAAATAAAAAAAAAGAAGTGGGGAAAAAAAATATACGACTGTTGGAACTTGGAAGCCAAAATGGACAGTACAATGAAGCCCAGTTATTGTCGGCTATTTGTGAGCCCAAAAGCCAAAAAGGGAAGAAAATGGAGCAATGAGCAATGGCAGCAATAAGCCGCCGCAGCCCACTGCTATTTCTCTTTTTCCAATTTGGGATAAAACAACCCTTTTTCAAACAAATCAATTTTGAGTTGTTCCATCGATTTGACCTGTCTAAACCCATCTCTTAATCAACCATCAAATTTCGACCAAATTTTATAAGTAATGGATTGGAAACATTGTTGTCGTGTCAAATGGTCGGAATTTCGTACCATAGGAACCTGCATTTGCATGCGCATGGAAACAAGAAGGAAATAGGGTGAAAGTTGCAGCACGTGACATGGCTTAATGGTGGTCCTAAAGGGCGACAGGGATTCTTCTCCACAGTTGCTGGATTTTCAGACAAAACCAAGGTAATTAATAAATTAGTTACAAAAAAACTTCAATATTTTTACAGTCTTTAATTTCCATTGTTGTTCACTTGCTAATTAATCTGGGTTTCTTTTTTACATTATGAAAATTGAAAATCTATGAAATATAGGTCGGCTTAGGTTCAGAATATAGACAGAATGCATGTAAATGTTTTAGCCTGATCTGACTTTAAAGCTTTTAAAGCAATTAATTAATGCACGTGACGTTGTTCTTGTTCTTGTTAACTAGCAAACTCCTAATTCCGAGTGGAAATGTGAACTGGGAAATGGCAACCATGACTTTTTTTTGTTTTTTAGGTTTCTGCTGAAACTTTAAACCCTCTCACATGGCTCCATTAACAGCTGAAGGGGGGAACCAGAACCATAAACCACTTCTCAATTCGAATCCAAGGCTGACTTTTAATATATGGGTTTTGTTTCCATTTTAACATAAATGTGGAAACTGAGAAATAACCAAACAGAATGTGAAACTAACCATTTTGGTGAGGTCTGAGTCTGAGAGAGTCTGCTGAAACTTTGCATTTGAGAGAAATTTTAGACTAGGAACAACATGTAATGTTTTCTATTCTTAATTCTAAATGTAGGAAAAACGCGTCTTGTCTTTTGTTGCAATTAGTTGACTCCTTAATACCGCAATCAATACAATCTTTCTTTTCCTCTCTAGCTATAGTCTCTGTGTTTTAAAGGAAAACTGGAAAAAAGTTGAAGTTCTGAAGCAGCTTTCATTGCCTATATATGATACCAAAGAGATTCTTTCACACTATCTTATCAGTGACAACTTCATGAAATGCTTGTTATACACTCAAACTTTGAAGAAAAACAGAATGAAATAGAAATTTGTGAATGGATTTGTAAATATTGTTGCCAAAAGAGTAGCATTGTTGCTTCTGCTGTTGAACATGTAATATGCTAGTACTATTTGATTATAGTTTATAGATATGCATATACACGTGCAAATGGAAATGGTGTAGATAAGAAGTTCCTTTTGATGGGTTTTGCTTGTTTTTTCTTTAAAAGAATTAAACATCTATACGAATTTGGTAGAATTCCTATAGGATTCTTTAAAATGGAAAAGTTTCATTACTCTGATGGGATGGAATAGGAGGCTATATTTATTAGCTATTCCTACATGTTCCTCTTTTACTTAAGCAGGTTTTTTAAGCCATGAGGGTACTGCTGCCAATTCCCATTCCCCCTGCAACTTTCTTTAAGAGCTCAGGACTCTCACCTTTTGTCTTTACTCAGGATCCTGCTGCTTCTTCCTTATCTCTGCCTGCAATATTAAGAAATAGGGACTGGAGAAACAAGGAAATTTTGCTTTTTGACCAACAAATGGGTTTTTACTATACTTATTACAATGGATATAATTACAGGGTATATATGCATAGCTGCGTGGACAGCAAGGTAGAATTCTACAATGGGTTATGAATTTATGATGTTACAAGTCATTTTATCACTTTCAGCTTGCCCATATTTGAATTCATATTCAAAAATATTCAATGACCAAAAATATGTAACAGGGTAAATGTGGCTTAGCGATAGCATATGTAAAGTTTATTCATTAAATGGCTGTTAGAAAGATAATGGTGGTGGTCCTAGATCTCCTTGATATAATAACCGTATCTCAATTTTAAAGGACCCCCATTAACCATTCAAGTAGCTATAGGAGGAGGTCAACACTGAATCAACTATGCCTAACGTGGTTATAAAAGCTTCACAATCTCTTTTTCTCTATCCAATTAACCAGAAGCATCTATAAAAGCAGTAGGCATTTTGTTGAACTGTTTGTTTCATCTTTAATCCCACATCTTGGCATCATGAACACTGTTCATCTGGGGATTTTCCACTTGTTGATGCTCATAATTACATTTTGTGATCTTGAAATCCATGCAGGTAGTCTTAATCTTAAAAGTCTTTGATTCTTTTTCTCTTCTGGCATTGAACTTTGTTATTTTGTGTTATCAGAATCTTGGAATTTCTTATTATGATTACCATTTTTAGCAGAGTCGTCCAAGAATCTTGTGGTTTCAACTAGTGGTGATGACTGCCAGTTAACAACAAGAGGAAATGATTCCATTCCACCAAAGAAGGCATTTTCAAGTCAAAGAAAGCTTTTGGTACATGGTAAATATTCCATTTCTCTATCTCATGTTTCCCCTTGGTTTCATCATCATGAGTTTTTAAAACATCAATTCATGTGTTTCTTAATTTCTCCAACAGGTAGTTGCAGTTGCAGCAACAGAGACATAAGCATCTCGCAGAGCAAGGATTCGACATCTGGGATCCCACAATATATAGTGCAGATTGTGAATACCTGTGTTTCTGGGTGTCCTCCTTCAGACATCCATCTCCATTGCGGTTGGTTTGCCTCTGCAAGAATAGTAAACCCTAGAACTTTCAAAAGGGTGTCTTATGATGATTGCTTGGTAAATGGAGGGAAAGCTTTGAAGAGTAGCCAAACCATCAGATTTACTTACTCCAACTCCTTCATGTACCCTCTTTCATTTAAGTCTGCTAAGTTTTGCTGAGCAGGAGCTCTTCCCCTGAAGAAGCAAAAGCAATATTGGCTCACTTTTCCTTCATTACAGCTAGTCTAGTTGTAATTGTATTGTATAGCCCATTTTGAACATACTCTTTTCTATTGCTACTTTACTTTTTAACCCTTTATTGAGTTGAGTCATGTTTTGCCATTGGCACTAGGTTGAAGACTTTCATTTTTCTGGAATCAAAACATTTCAACTCAAAAGCCATAGTAAAATGTTTCTCTAGTGAAATCTTTTCCAGAGTTTTTGGTTTCATCTTTCACTTTTTCATATCTAGAGTCTAGACTAGAGCTCAAGACCTGAAGTTGTAGTTGGGTCTCCTTTCAAAAGATTGATGGGAACCATTCGAAGTGTTAACAGAGTGACTGGTTTGAGAAGAGAAAAATGACAAAGTTTGGACTGGGAAAAGAAGCAAAATGGCTGTACGATGGCATTTCACCCTCATCTAGTCATCTTGTGACTCAATAATAATACCCCAAAGAGATTTCGACAGCTTACAATTTCTATTCTCGAGCAGTGAGCCAAAGGGTGTTTTTGGTTTTATTTTCCACTTTTCCTCCTGTTGGTTTGAATGTAAACCAATCAGTCTTCGATTTTATTGATCAATGCTCAATTTCCATCTCCTTCAATGAGTATTTCATGTCTAAACAGAAACATTATAGTTTTGCATTTCAGTTCAAGGTTTGTAGTTTGTGAAACATCACAAGTCATCAGATGAACATTGATTATAAGACAACTGTCAACTAGGATTGAATCAAAGGTTGTTTTGTCTGAAGAGAAAATCTGACAAAATTTTAGCAGGATATAAAGTCTAAAGCTATATAAAAAAGCAGAACAAAAGAAACAAGTTCCTAAAGAATTATTTTGATTCCATTGGCCTTCAAAATTTAACCTAAAAGCCTTCTTTAAAGCCCACAAAGATCAAGGCGGCGCTTAATCTCTTACTATATAAATGCATATTCCCATAAGTTCAAGTAATTAATCGATCAAGTCACCTTAGGGTTTTGTCAAAAGTAAATTAAAGAGAGTGAGAGACGCAAAACAAAAGAAACTTTTCTTTCTCCCAACAACAATGGAGCCAAAATCCTTGTACACCATATTTACATTGGAAAAAGGTCATGAAAATCGCTACGCCTTGTATAAGATCACCAACGTTAATCTTAGCCACGACGAACCAAATCAGCCACCACGTGCCACCGCCATACTCCAATTCCCTCGTCGCAGATTCCCGGCCGGCATGGGATTCGTAGCCTTGGGGTCCAAACTTTATTGCATCGGTGGACAAAAGCACAATGATTCGATTTCGAAGAAAGTTTATGTGGTCGATCTTAATACCCTCGAAACATGTTACAAGGAAAATCGATCCCCCTTCGTAAGAGTTGCTGACATGCACGAAGGTACGCACAAACCCTACGTGTTTACATGGAACCGAAAAATCTATGTTCTGGATGATTGTGGAGAAGAGAAAGACGCAAAAACCCCTTATCACAAAGGGAGAAGATCAAACTTCGAAGTTTTCGATCCCGAAATAGGTCAATGGACTATCTTGCCTAGTCATAATTTTAATTCTGGTAATCGTATCTCAGGGCATGCTCTAGTTGGTGATAGGGTTTTTTTGAGTGATCATGGAGGTTGTTATATGAACGTTTTCTCTTTCGATCTCGAAAACAAAATTTGGGTTCGTAAAGAGGGAAAAAGAAATTGGGTTCGTGAAGAGGAGGAAGTAATTAGGGATTATATGTCTGCTTGGAGTAAAACATTGAATACAAGACAAGCAATTCCCAGATATTGTGCTGCTGTTACTGTGAATAATACTTTATATGCATTTACTTGGGAAGGATTCATTGCGACTTACCATATCTCTAACAATGAAGATGATCGATATGTTCCTTTTGACAAAGTAAAGGGAATCGAGTTTCAATATCTGTATATTGATCATGCCGAGTTGATCCACTTGGGGGATGAGAAATTTTGTCTTGCTATGACTCGGTGTGATCCAAGTGATTATTGTCACACCGGCGACAAGGAATTTTCTTTGTTAACATTTCAGGTTGTTAAGCAGAAAGGGTCCACGGCTGATCAGCTTTTATGTTGGGCTGACATTTATGATTTTCATCTTCTTGATGCCCTCCTGTCTCGGGGGAAGTTTCTATATGGCTGGGCTGCTTGAAGATATCAGTTTCAACTTTCAACTCTGTTTTTGTTTTTATTTTCTTAACAAAACAGAACACTCTGTTTTTGTTCTGTTCTGTTTTTCTTATTGAGTTGAATTTGCTTAAATCAAAAATATTAATTCATGTGTGAGTTTTCAATTCAATTCTTATTGATCAATGATCAATTTCTATCTCCTTTAATGAGTATTTCATGTCTAAAGAGAAATTTAAGGTTGTGGTTTGTGACTACTAGGATTGAATGTTTTGTCTAAAGATAAAATCTGACAACATTTTGGGAGTTTAGATATAAAGTCTAAAGCTATAGTGAAAGCAGAAAAAGAAACAAGCACTAAAAGAGTTACTACTAAAAAAACTATGCATTATCTTCCTTTTGGATTCACTAACTGTGAGAAAACAACATTTTGGCTTTGGTCATCGCCTTGCACGTTTGCTATTTCTTCCTCAATGCCAAGCATTGCTGTATGTGTAGCATAAGCATCATTGGCCTTATTTTCTGAAACCACCAATCCGCCTTG
Source organism: Corchorus capsularis (assembly GCA_001974805.1). Classification (NCBI taxonomy): domain Eukaryota; kingdom Viridiplantae; phylum Streptophyta; class Magnoliopsida; order Malvales; family Malvaceae; genus Corchorus; species Corchorus capsularis. The sequence continues at coordinate 34,222 of AWWV01015167.1, forward strand.
AAGTTCCTGCAACTGGAGGCAGAATTCAAGATTCCACAGCACATCACCCATTGAAGGGCGATCAGTTCCATGATCTGATAAACATTTTACAGCCGTCTCCATGAATTTCTTGAGGCATTCTGAACTAATCTGTCCTTGGAGATGTGGATCAATAATTTCATGGAGAGTTCCCTTCCTATGGCAATGTAGAGCCCAATCAGCCAAACTAACTTGTTCCTTAGGCAAGCTTGCATTCAATACCGGCCTTGCACACAACACTTCAAATAGGACTACTCCAAAGGAGTAAACATCTGATTTCTCAGTTAATTGTTGCCTACGGAAGTATTCAGGATCCAAGTACCCAAAACTACCTTTCACCATTGTACTAACATGACTTTGGTTCATATTAGGACCTGTTTTCGACAGTCCGAAATCTGAAACTTTGGCCACCCAGTTCTCATCTAATAAAATGTTTGTAGTTTTAACATCTCTATGAATGATTGTATACCTTGCACCAGTATGAAGATAGTGAAGTCCCCTTGCAGCTCCAATGCTTATTTCCAATCTTTGCTTCCATGACAAGGCAGGTTTGTTGCTCTTATATAGGTGTTCCCTAAAAGTTCCATTAGCCATGTAGTCATACACCAAAATCATCTCTCCATTGTCTTCACAAAACCCTATCAATGAGACTAAATGCCGGTGTCTCAGCTTTGAAAGCATCTCAATTTCAGTCTCAAATTCATGAACTCCTTGTTGTGAGGAAGGGTTTGATCTTTTTATAGCAACTTCTGTTCCTCCATCTATAGTGCCCTTATAAACCTTGCCAAATCCTCCAACCCCAATAACCTGTGATTCATCAAAGTTCTTGGTACCATGTTTAATCTCCCACAAGGAAAAATGCCTGCAAAGACCGGCTGCAAGACTTGAAACATGGCTAGTTGCATTGCTTTTCCCAGATGCTGTTGATCTGCCACTTGATGTCCGGAAATTGCCATAAAGCGGCAACCAATAGCCACTCCTAGCATGAATACCACCGGCTTTGCTCCTCTTTGTCTGCACAAAAGCAAATATAGCAACCGCCAAAGAACATCCAGCAACCCCTCCACCAATTCCACCAATCAAAGGGCCAAAATTAAACCCGGTTGAAGCAACTCTTTTATATTCTTCTTCTTCTTCTGCCTTAACAAGCATTGCTGATGGCACAGGATTAAGGCCTGCCAAATTTGCACTTGTGTCATTGACTTTGAAAATCTCCAATCCATTAAGAATTGCATCATAGTATTCAGGCTTCATCGATATAGACGGATGCAATGCCACCCATATCTCTTCATCTCCGGATTGATCACCAACATAAGCTGCATAATCCTTATAAACAGGCACTCCTTGAGATCCTGACCACCCAATGACATCAGCCCCGGCCTGCGCGGTTTGGTTGTTAACAAAAATATCAAATGCCCTTTGGTTAACTTTGTTAACTTGATACTCACAAAAATGAAACCTAACAACATATGTAAAATTTGCATCAATCTGAAAAACCCAAGTTAGGTTATAATTCTGATTAACTTTAGGATTCGGCCCCATTGTTCTTGCAGTACTATACACATCAGAAGGTGCAATATCTTGTCTTACATCCTTAGAATACTGAATTCTAAAATTTTTACCTGCTTCATTAGTGACACCAATGGCAGCACCAAATAGATAAGGTGAATCATCGTACCATGTTCGTGTTAGGCCAGAGTCATTGTTCGGAGGAATGGCCTGTCCACCTACATTTAGCCTAAACATTGTCTGCAAACATGAACTTTGAACATCAACAGATTGATCACTATATCCAACCAAAGCTGCAGCCTGTTGGAATATATCAGGCATAGAAATCACTTCAATGCCATTGACAAAAGCGTATGATCCACTTTGTTCTGAGGAAGGAGTGAAGGTAACATTGAGAACACCGGATTCAACAGGTGTTAAGGAGAATTCTCTAGCAATAAAGGCCATTGCAAGAGCTTTTGCCGTGATGGAGGCACTGAAATTATTGAGAAGCATGAAGCCATTCGCGACAACGGAGAAAATCCCCTTGGATGGATCGAGATTATCATAAGTAGACGGATAAAAATGGAGCCTAAGCCAAAACCGTGTCTTCAATGGAACAGTGAACTTATATGATGATGCTGCATTGAAAATTCTTGCATTCATATAAGGGACTGTAGATGGAAGAGAAGGGTCTTGGTATTGAGCCGTTGCAGTTGCCGATTTATCAGAAGAGGTGAGAAATTTCGTGTCAGGGCTCCATTTTCGTCCATCTGCATCGGTGCCATCACCTGATGCACCGCAAGAAAGCATATAGGAGACAGAGTTCGATTCAGGGCTTCCACTACGAACGCGAATCGAGTTCTTAGTGACGGAACAGAAAAGAACAAAAATCCATATTTGGTATGAAGATTTCATGTCTTGAAACGAAAACCCTTTTGAAATATTTTACAGAAAGGACAAGAAATGGGAGAAATAGGCAAAGGACTGTACAAGAGAAAACAGAACAAAAACAGAGTACAGGAAAACAGGGGAGACAGGGGAACAAAGAATATATGTGAGACAAAAGGTTTTCCTGTACAAATTGTAAAAGAACAAAACCTAGAGGATTAAGAAGAAACAAAATTTAATGGTATTAAGAACCTTTTTGTTTCATGAAATCAATAGATTTACAGGTTTGGTTGGAATTTTCAGGTGGGGTGAAATCAAAGAGAAAAAAAAGGTGATGAAGCAGCAGCAATTTCTTTCCCACTCGGTTTTGTTTATTTTTGTATGTTTTTTTTTTTGCTTTCAAGAAGACGTTATGATAAAAATGGTGATTAGAGTAAAACGGAAACTTATAGAAACCGCAAATTTGCACTTTGCTTGCATTGACTGCCTTTTAAAGATGACACTTGGCGTTTCTTCATTCTAAGCTTTGAATTTCCAAAATCTTACCTTCCTCTTAATTTGCCTAGCTTTTCGATGAATCTTCCTTTTTGATTCTACCATGTTTGCATTTTTACAAAAGCATAAACGTTACTACTTTTACTTAATAACTTAAAATCTTGTTCTTTTACTTCTTTTTTCTAACATCTGATATGTTTGAAACTTGAAACCAAGAATTTTAATGTTTCAGAATTGCTAAGGTATGGGACTGTTCAATACTTCAATGTTCATGGAAGTTCCTGGTGTGAAGATACAATATTTGAGCCGTGAAATGGACCTGAAATATTTGGTGTATATGTATCACGTGTGTGGGTTTCAGGTATATCTTGGGACTTGGGCCACCCTTTATGTGAAAAAGCCTAAACAAAGCTAAAATGGGCCCACTTGACCCAAATGCTAAAAAATATCCCATGGCCTTACCGCTAAATTCTGTTAGTGGAAGAATTATCCATTTAATCAACCGTTGCTCTGATCTTTGCCCGCTCCTCTGCCATGGCTTTGAACTTCATCTGCAATTCTGCAATTCCTCCTCGAGGTCAGGGTCTATTCTCTTCTTTTCTTTCTTTCTTTATTGTTAGAAGGAAAACTTCTTTGTTCTTTTAATTTCTCCGGTTTCTCACCCACTTCCAGTGTTTGTTGTTTTGCTGTAGTGAAAGTGACATTTGGAAGCAAAAAATCTCTTCAGGACGTGAAAACCCTCATCAAAGCAATTGGGATTCCTTCAAAATCTTGCTCTCCGCATGAATCTCTCCAAAAGGGAAACTGGGTCAAGCTCATATGTGGTGCTAGCTTTGAGGTATCTTAGTTTCTAAACCTTCCTTAAACCCCTCATGTAGATCATAATAATAATATAAATATACTAGTATTTATTTAAACCCCTTTGTTGAACTTAGTTTAACTCTCTTTCTTTTCCTAGGATGTGGTGGACATCAGAAATCTCTCCCTTGTTTACACTCTAGCAGGAGGTAAACCACTTAATCAAAGCTGATTTTCTGAGTTCTGTCTGTAAATGTGTATGTTTTGAATATTTCTAACTTAAGATTTTTAGAGATACAATCATACAAGTTTTGAGTAGTTTGATGTTGATGAATGGTTTTCAGTTGATTGCATTGATTGTGCTGCGGATCAATCCGTCATCAATGCTGTAAATGAAGGCATTGAAACAGCCAGGGAAATTGTACCTATTAGAAGGCCTTGGGTGATGATTAGTGTTAATGATGATGAGGATCTTCATTTCCGTAAAGCCGGTAGGTCTCTTCTTTTTACCTGAATTTTTTTTTCATGAATCATGATGCTTGCTTAGAATAATGAAACTGAATGCTATTGTTTTGTATTGATAGCTGCTTCTATCCTAAATCATAAGCATATTGGATGATGTGTGCCACCTACAAGCTGATCTGATCAATTAAACTATATTTATTTGGTTTATGCATATGGGTTTGAATAGGCTTGATTTAGTATGAGTTATTTGGAATTCATTTGAGCTGATCTTAAAGTACTTTCTTGTTAGAATTTGATGCTGAGAATTGTCCTTCCGACTGCTCAAGGCCCTGTGAAATTGTTTGTCCTGCTAATGCTATATCCATTAAGAGAGAAAAATCAACCGTAGAAGTTCTGTCTGGTACTAATCCAACTGGTCAATTAAAGGTTCTTTTCTTTCTTTCTTTCTTTCTTTCTTTCTCATGATTCATTTCAAGGTTTCTGTGTATAGATAAGCCCATATTTTGCATCATGAATCCCAATTCAGCTTTGTGATTCATTTTGAGTTGCAGGGCGGAGTACTAACAGAACGCTGCTATGGCTGTGGTCGTTGTTTTCCAACATGCCCTTATAATAAAATTAGTGAGCATGTTTCTTTCTTTACTGCACTTCTAGTTAATCCCAGCATGTCTCTTGTTTCAGTTTTCTTATGTCTAATTACTTCTGCAAAATGATTTAGGAGAGGTTACATATGTAAGAGATGCTATGGCTACAGCTGAACTCCTTAAAAGGAATGATGTTGATGCTGTAGAGATACATACAAGTGGAAGGTACAATTTCATGATAAAAAAACTTAGTTTATATCATTTAGTTGATTGAATCTGATTCAAATACAAGCAATTAGAGTTGTATGACCAAAAACACACTATTGGTTTGCAGGCAGACTCATCTCTTTAGAGAACTTTGGGATGATTTGGGAGATTCAGTTCAATATTTGAGATTAGTAGCAGTAAGTGGTTAAAGATTTGCTGCTGTGGTACTAGTTGATGATATTTGTTATATTATATATTGAGCTTTACTGCCTCTATAGGTCAGCTTACCGGAAACCGGGGATGAAACCATATCTTCAATGAATCAAATGTATGATATTATGGAGCCTCATCTATCTTGCTTCAATTTATGGCAGGTATAGCCTTATTGAATACCTGATAGCTTCTTACTGTTCTGTCCATATAATCTTAACATATATACGAATTTCACAGTTGGATGGCCGTCCAATGAGTGGAGATATTGGACGTGGCGCTACAAGAGAATCCATTGCTTTTGCTGTTCGGTTGACTGCCTCTACAGAAAGACCACCCGGTAAGTATATATATTAAGGTTTGTGCACTGCCAATTTGTCATTAGCTGTGGGAGCTTTTTAGGACTTTTATCCCTTATTCTGCACTGCTAACTTGCACCCATTTATATGATAGGATTTCTTCAGTTAGCAGGTGGAACTAATGCTCATACAGTTGATGGTTTGAAGAAAAGGGGACTTTTTCAAACACAAAACACCTGTAATTATCCCCTAATTTTAATCTTTTAAACATTATACTTATAATTATAAGTTATAAATCTGTTCTTCAAGGGAACTAATGGGATTAATTATTATATACAGCTGCTGAATCTAAACATCTACATTCTTTAATTGGTGGAATAGCCTATGGTGGCTATGCTCGGAAGGTAGGCCTTGTAACCTTATTTTTCAACCAAAAGCATTGGATTTACTTCTCTTATTCACACTTTAAACATTATTTAACATATTATTGGCGCAAATGTGAATCCAGATTGTTGGAAGAGTATTAAGTTCAATGCAGTGTGAGAATGGTCCTGCTGGCATTGAGCATCACTCTCAACATCTGCTCGAGGCACTTAAACAAGCCCTCGACTTGGTCGGAACTGTGAAATCTTACACTACAAGTAACCCCTTGGTCACGCAACCATAGTTCATGTTTTCAAACTCTGTTCTGAAAGACAGAATAACCCAAAATGATTTCATATATGCTACAAGTAATTTGAAATTGTCTGATATGCAGATGCTTAAAGTTTTGTTCCAAAACATATATAGGCACTATCAGCTAAAAGAAATTGGGCTGGGCCCTGGGGTAGCCATTCAGGGCTTTCAAATGTTTAAGCTTTGGGCCAATACCATAAATGGATCTTGAAATGGAGCCCATTTTGTAATCATTTTAGAATCGGATTCGGAATTGGATAAGGAAACCCCAGTTTCGCCCTTGGCCGACTAAAACAAGGAAACCGCGTATAATCAAATACCGTGGCTCAAACCCTTATGTCACTTATAAATACTAAACAATAGTACAATACTCAATTTCTCAGTGTTATGTTCGTGTTCTTGTCCCACGTATCTTCAAATCCTGTTTGTGTTTTACTTCTCTCAAGTCAAATATATTAATTCCATCTGCATTTTTCTTTTCTCAACGATCGATTAATCAATGGCTGCAACCAACGAAGGCTTCTCTCATATTTTGAAAATCGACATGACGGAAGTCCAGAAATCATCATCATCGTCCATTACTGATCTTTCTAAGTTCGAAATCGAGGTTCAAGCCAAGTTCATTATCATGCAGAAATATGGCGACGTTGAAGATGACATGTTTGCCGAGGAAGGGAGGTTTTATTCTCACGTGATGTATGAGTTTTCTCGGGAATATTTGATTGGCGATGGATACGGCGCCGTTTTGGACATGCTCAAGTCCCATCTGCGGGTCCCCATTGAACCAGCCATCGTGGAAAAGCTTGCCGCCCGGGTGGCTAACTTGGCGACAACTGCGCCAGACGGAGGCGACCGTGTTTCGGGAATGAAGGTGGAGATCGTGGCTGTTCTCAGTAGTTTGCCTGACTTTACAAATAACGATGACGACAGTGATGAAGAGGATGAAGGGCTTATGACGGAGGAGGAAGAGGAGGACATTAACGTTGCTGATGAAGAGGATGAAGGGCTCATGACGGAGGTTGTTGAGGCGGCCGGGAAGGATTGTTCAATTTGTTTAGGAGAGTTAACGGTGGGTTCCGAAGCGGCATGCATGCCTTGCTCTCATGTGTTTCATCGTCCGTGCATTCTGACTTGGTTGAACAGGGTTAAACGTTGCCCTTATTGTCGTTTTGATATGAATTTAGTATGATATTGATAGGATGAGTTTAGGTTAGGGTTAATGTTTTTTTAGGGTTAATAAGAACTTGAGAGGGCTTGGAATATTAGGTCTTTATAGAATTTTCTGCTTTTCTTCTTTTATAATTTTTGGGTGTATGTTTTTGGATTTTACTTCCATACAAAAAATAAAAAAGTTTGGATTTTCTTTCATGATATCAATTCCTCAAATTCATGAAGTTGCAATATTTAATTCGTTTAAGCATCATAAACTAAAATTGAAACAGTCCTTGGAGTTGGAGACAGAAATATCAGTTTTCTTAAATTAAGACCTAGTATACTAAAGTATATTGTTGTTCTTGAGATAATTAGAAACTTTTTTTTTGGCGATGAGATATAATTAGAAACTTCGAAAAGAAAAAAAAAAGAAAGAAAAAGGCCCCAAAACATAATTGGGCTCTGTGTTATACCATTATATGTGTCTAGACCGAAAACAAATATTGGGCTGAGTACTCCAACACCTGATTCTAACTCGAAATCTCTTTTGTGTAAAATAACAGTGTGTTTGGATTGAGGATTAGTAAGGAACAAGATGGGATAGGACGGGATGGGAGGTTTTTTTGGTTAGTGACCCATGTTTGGATTGGAAATTAAATTTGGTCCATGGGTTTTGGAGGACCAATTTTGATCCTTCTTGGTCCTTATAAGTTTTCAAACCCTAATGAATGTATGAATGTGGTGTTGATTTATGGTTTGCTTTTTTTTTTATTGTAGTTGACTTATACTAACCATTGTAAGAAAAGATAAGAGCAGTTTGACTCAAAATTCGCAACTTTGGATGGCCAAATCTGCTCCAAAACCCACCCCATGTTCTTCCAAGTTCCAGAAGGTAAGGTTTTCTTTCCCGATCTCAGCTGTATTTAAAAACAATATTGGTTATGTTTTTGTTTAGACATGTAATTGCTTAAGTTGTAAGTACTTTTTGTCCGTTGATTTTGGTGTCTAGATAATTATATTTCTTTTCTCTGATGTAATATAAGGGGGAGGGACACCATGGTCAATTAGATAGGATATGTGAAATACCAGACGAAGTTCTGGTGTCCATATTATCTCTTATTCCAATGAAAGAAGCAGCAAGAACTAGTGTCCTTTCACGCCGATGGGAAAAACTATGGACTCTCTGTTCACGTTTGCACTTTGATGGTTCAAAAAGATTGCCTTACTTGCTTACCCCACATTGGGAAATAGAAGAGATGGTCATTGAGCACAATCTTAAAGCTATGAGCAAGAGGGAGAGGCTTAACATTTGGGAAAAAGTTTGGGAACAAGTTCGGCATATGGAAAGGGTTGATTACATAAATTGGGTGAATCATATATCCTGGAATCCTGTCATGATTTACAAGCTATTGATGAATTCAAAGTTCGGTTTGATCTCTCTTATGATTCATATAGAGATGACATCGATGGATGGATCATGCTTGCATTTGAAAGGAAAGTTAAGAGATTTGAACTGTCCTTGTCAGAGCATATACACGAAAACTATTACCGTTTTGTTACGAAGTTTTCCATCACCCCAAATTACTTGTATTTCTCACCTCACGTCCCTCATACTGAAACATGTAGACATTCCTGACCAAGTATTGGAAAACTTTATATCCAATTGCCCATTTCTTGAATGCTTATGTGTGGTAAATTCAGAATCTCTCATCCATCCCAGAGTATTAGCAGATTCAGGTTCATCATCACCCAGCAGCTTGAAATATGTTGAAATAACATACTGTCCGAACCTGGAAAGTCTAGAGCTTAATTCTGTTAACCTTTTGTCCCTCAAATATGAAGGGCCAAAGATAGAGATTTCCTTTGACAACATTCCAAACCTTGTGGAATTATATATGAAGGAAGAGTTGCCATATTTTACTCGAACGACGTTGCCTCTGCTTTCAACATCTAATAATTTCTCACAACTCCAGAGAAGCTTGCACTCGGTATAGATCCATATTTTAAGGTCAGTTTCTTGCACTTTATAATCTTTGTGCTTGCCCAAGTAATTAGATTCATTTCATTATTCTTAAGTCTTTATAATTAACCCAGGGTTAATTTGGTAATTCAGATGTCGAGGATTAAATTTCCTTTATTAACTCAGATCAAGCAATTGGAACTGCATGCTACAGTATACAGCACAGATAATAGCCTTCTTGGTTATACTGCATTGATAAAGGCCTGTCCTTCCTTGATTAGGTTGGCATTGGAGGTAACAACTTTTGCTTCATGCATGACTGATATTCAATGGTGTAAAATGTAAATATAACATCACTAAAACAAAATTATATATTGGCTTTAATGGGAATTTGTTGGACTTGGTATTTGCTCAAATATGTGTGTGCTTTTACAAATTAAGCAAAGTAACTTAGGGTAATTTCCCCCCATTGTTGCAGCTATAAGGCCTTTGGAAGTAGGGAAGTGAAGATTAAACCTAAAAAATGTCCCCATCATAGTTTGAAGTTGGTGGAGGTGAATGGCTTTGTTGGGCAAACAATTGATACTGAAATCTGCAGATACTTGATCAAGAATGCCATTATGCTTGACAAGATTATTATCAATCCTTGCCATCTTCTTACTAAAGGAACTGATTTTCTTGAGGAGGAAAAAGCAGCTAGAGAGTGTGCGGAGTGGTTCAGGTCCAAATATTGTCTTGGAGATAAATTAGTAATTGTGTAATTGTTCTAATAATTAATCGTTTCTGCAGCATGCGTATAATTAAACTGAATTATTTGACAGATTCATGTTTGATTTAAGGGCACAAAATATGTTGAACAATTAATGTGCTACTTAGTTGTTATAGATGAGAGAGAGAGAGAACCAAAAAAAAAAAACCAAAACCAAAACATAAACCAGTTTGGGCTCTGTTATAGCATATTATGTCTAGACCGAAAACAAATATTGGGCCGAGTAGTCCAACACAACATCTGAGTCAAATAAATTTGGAAGATTCCAAGCTCGCTCGAACTCTCTTTTCGGTAGAATAAGTTTTGAAACCCTAACCCTAATGAATATGTGCTGTTGGTTTATAGTTTGGTTCACACTCTGTTGCTTTTGTTTTATTGCAGTTGACTTCTCTTAATTGTAAGAAAAGAGAGAAATTTCACTCCAAGTTTGCAACTTTTGGTATGGCCAAATTCGCTCGAAAACTCACCCCTTGTTCTTTCAACAAACAAAAGGTAAGGCGCCTTAACTTCTTTCCCGATGATTATGTTTATGTTTTTTACTCTGTTTTCTTCCATGTTCAGTTTTATATTCAGACATATGTAGCATAAAGCTCTATGTTTTTTTTTTCTTCCTCTGATATATATATAAGGGGGAATTACATTTACATGATGCTGATCATGAAGATAGGATAAGTGAGCTGCCGGATGAAGTTCTGGTGGCCATATTGTCTCTCATCCCAATGGAAGAAGCAGTAAGAAGTAGTGTTCTTTCACGTCGATGGGAAAAACTATGGACTTTATGTTCACGTTTGGACTTGGATGCTTCAAAAAGATTGCTTAACTTGCTTAAACAACTTAAGGCCATAGAAGAAGACATGTTCATTGAGCGCGAGATCATGAAGAACGAAAAAATTTGGGTTAGAATCTGCGAAAAACTTCGCCATAAAAGGGTTGATTACATAAATTGGGTGAATCATATCCTGGAATCCTGCAGTACTCCTAATAATTTACAAGCTATTGATGAATTTAGAGTTGGGTTTGATCTCGATGATGAATATAGAGATGACATCGATGGTTGGGTGAGGTTTGCATTTGAAAAGGAAGTTAAGAGATTTGAATTGTCCTTGTCAGAGGATATAGACGAATCTTATTATTGTAATAAAGAAAACAGTTACCGTTTGTTGTTACAAAGTTTTCCATCACCCCAAATTACTTGTATTTCCCACCTCACATCCCTCAAACTGAAACATGTAAACATTCGTGACCAAGTATTGGAAAACTTGATATCCCATTGCCCATTTCTTGAATGCTTATGTGTGGTAGCTTCAGAATCTCTCATCCATCCCAGAGTATTGGCAGATTCATCATCACCCAGCAGCAGCAGCAGCTTGAAATATGTTGAAATAACCAACTGTTCGAACGTGCAAAGTCTACAACTTAATGCTGTTAACCTTTTGTCCCTCAAATATGAAGGCCCAAAGATAGAGATTTCCTTTGACAACATTCCAAACCTTGTGGAATTATATATAGGGAAGGGAGAGTTACCATATTTTGTTCGAAAGACGTTGCCTCTGCTTTCAACGTCTAATAATTTCTCACAACTCCAGAAACTTGCAGTCGGTATATCTCTATTTGTTGAGACGAAGGTCGGTAATTTCTTGCACTATATATATATATATATATATATATATAGTGCTTTCCAAGTAATTAGATTATCATTTCATTGTTCTTAATTAACCCACGCGCGTTTTGGTAATTCAGATAAAGATGGGGAGGATTCCTAATTTATTAACTCAGATCAAGCAATTGGAACTGCATGCTATAGTACTCAGCACAGTGCACAGATGATAGCCTTCTTGGTTATACTGCATTGATAAAGGCCTGTCCTTCCTTGATTAGGTTGGCATTGGAGGTAACAACTTTTGCTTCATATGCATGACCTATGATTCTGGAACATCGATCATATATTGTTGAATTCTTTAGTAATTGATTTGCATAAAACGATGCAATTGTAATTTTAATTATGTTTTTAAGGTCATGATAAGAACGCTTTCTCTAGAGTCTTCTAATGTGTATGCTTCCATTGGGTGGTGATCTTAATTACCTTTGGTATTTGCTCAAATATGTATGTCCTTTAACAAAGCAAAGTAACTAACTTAGGGTTTCTGATCCCCATTGTTGCAGCTTAGATATTTTGATGTGCCCTTTCAAAGGAGGAGAAGAGACCTAAAAATGAACCCCATCATAGTTTGAAGTTGGTGCAAGTGACTGGCTTTGTTGGGCAAACAATTGATATTGAATTCTGCAGATACTTGATCAAGAATGCCATTATGCTTGACAAGATTATCATCAATCCTCGTTATCTCCTTCGTAAAGGAACTGAAGACGAAGATTCTTATGCTGAGAAGGTAAAAGCAGCTAGAGAGCGTGCGAAGCTGTTCGGCTCCAAATATTGCCTTGGAGATAAATTAGTAATTGTGTAATTGTTCTAATAATTAATCGTTTCTGCTTATAATTAAACTGATTTATTTGAGAGATTCATGTTTGATTTAAGGGGACCAAATTTGTTGAACAATGGGCTATTTAATTTTTAAACCATGAGTTTGAACAATCTCATCGTTATCATTTTTGTGGAAATTTTTATTGCTTGGATAATATTACTATTGTTGATCGAGTAGCTTGAATAAGCTCGAGTTCGAATAGGACTCAATCAAACTCGAGCTGAGTTTCGAATCCAAATTCGAGTTCGAGTAGTTTAATACTCAGCTCAACTCGATTACACCCTAGTTGGGTGTCATTCAACCCTGACTAAAAGGAAGAAGGCCTGCTTTGCTTTGCTGTGGACTAAAATAGTTGGCAGTTGGGGGTTGGCAGTATGCCTCAAACTGAATCAGAAGTTATTGGGCATGGGTGTGCGCGATACCAAGTGCGCGATAACTGAATCATAAAGAAACTAATTATACCAAGTGGCCAGTGAAATCCAGATGCCAAAACAATTTAAGAGACCGGGGACCGGCATCATCAAAGTTTGGCAAGAGTGTTTGATAATTCAAAACAACTACTTTTCTAAGTAGCTAGCATTTGGTTAACAGGAACTCTTTTTTTTTTTTTGGCTAAAACTACCTCATTCGTTAAGTAGAAGAAAAAGTACAACCATTTTGTAAAGGATCAAGAAGCCAAGAATATATGAATATATTAATAGGAACTATTAATCTAGTTATTATAATGAGGACTTTAATCTATGGATTTTATAAGTGAAAGTCTATATATCTTTAATAAATCTTTACTATAACATTACATGAAGAACAAAGGTTTTGTAGATTGAAGATTTAAAATTGAAAGTATGCCTCCTATGCCTTCCACTCTATGTCATGATGATCATAAGTATGTTTAGTAATTTAGGGATTGCAATAGGTAGTAGTATTTAATATGATTTCATTAAAAGAAAAAATCATTAACTACCCGTGGCGATTTGGGCAAAATCCCAAACCCGATTATAAAAAATATTGATTATAACTTAAATTAAATAAAAAATAATTAAAATTTAGTTGGTTATTTAACATATTTTTGTGCATGTAAAAGTCGATTTTGTTGATTCTATTTTCAGCCTCGTGATATAGATTATAGTGGTTGGTAGGTCTGGAATCACAAGCCCACTAGTGCTGGTGAGTGGTGACAGGGTCAACTCACAACTTTAATTTAAACACCGTATTTTTCCTTGACCAACTAATTATCTAAATCTTTATTCTGTTTAAATCTATAATATATAGTTTCATGAGCAATGCATGCAATGGCGCCGTTTAATAATAATACTTTAAAAACTTCACACATTTGGAAAATTTTCTCAATAAAAAGATTCTGATCAAAACTAATTAATTATTAGGTGGTTTTCTTTTTCTAATTATATATATATTTAGTTAGTCCATCCTCACCAAACATATTGCTTTTTTCATTGGATAATATATATAGAGTTAGCCATTGATTTTATGGTTAAAATTCATTATAAGAAAAAAGAGATTACGTGTTTTGGACTAAAACCATTCTAATTATTTATCAAATTAATTTGTTTATATGCTCTTTCTTAATCTTTATTGTTTATAAATTAAGGAAAAAATATTATTAAACTCTTTTCACATTACATACGCTATTCTTATCATTGCAGTTTATTATAGTCAGCAGTGAGGGGCTGTATTTGAAGACTTACTCAGAAAAATACAATGGCCGAAGTGGGGAAAGCGACTAAATTAACTTTAGTGGAATTGGTGGAATATGAGTCAACTATAATAATCTCTAAAGTATTTACCTAAAAAAAATTCTCTCAAGAATAGTGGGAAACCCAAAATAAATATGCTAAGTTGCTTAACTAAATGCATGCCAATCGATTTGGTCCAACAAAAATTAATGTCTTGTGGATGGAAAAAATCATTATTGGGAGAACTTTATCCTCATAGTTGGCCAACTCGATTCGAATAAAATTAACTTGTAAATATAAAAAAAAAATCAATTTGAGATATGACTATTAAGTCCATTCGGTAAGTCGTAAAAACGCCAATACGGTGTTGTTATCACGTTTGAATTTTGTTTTTATCTCTACATAAGTTAATATATATAGAATTTGCCTATTGAATTTGTAAAAAATGAATAAATTAACTCTTAAACTTATAAAATTACCAATTACATGCTTGAACTTGTAAAAGAATAAATTAACCCTTTTTTATAAACATTTTTTGTTAAATTACATTAATCGATGAAATTTATAAATCATATCAATTTCCGTTCGAAAAAGGTTAATTTCCATACAATTGTTATTGGAATTTTAACAATTTACATCCAAAAGGATTAATTTGTTCCATTTTTACAAGTTCAAGGGTGCAGTTGACAATCTTGAAAATTTATGAGCTATTTTGTTCTATTTTACAAGTTTATAAGGTCAAAATATCTATTAAGCCTTAATTTTTATAAAAAGAAAATGAAAAGAACCAAAAAGTAAAATTGAAAACCTGTTAAAACCAGATTGGAAGTTTGGAACTATATGAGCACGTGAAGAAGAAATTGGTATTAAGCCATATATTATACCTAACCTCACTGCCACACACATGGGTGATAGCATTTTGCATTTTTTCCCCTTGGTTATATACTTATATGGAAGAGAAATTAAATAAATAAATAAATGGGAAGTAAAATAAATGCATGTAAGGTCGAGTACAAAAAGCTTAATTAATACTAGAGTTTCCCTTCATTCGGATTTCGACCCGATTCAAATTTCATTTCAATCTAAGTTGGTTGAGATCCTATCAATTTTTTTATATATATAACAAGAACTGGATTAATAAAATTAAGAGTTTACAATTCTAGGAAATAAAAGCCCCATAAAATTCTCCATAAAAACATCAAAAATATTGTATGAGATACAATCATATATAGACTAGGAAATTGGCATCCAAAAGCTTTCCCATCGAAGCATTTGTCAGTCTGTTAACTTCACTAAAACAGTGAGAGATCTTAAGGCTGAAGACATTCTTCATCAGAGTACTGTATGTGCAATATTCAGTAATCAAAATTACCAAGAGGATGCGTATCAACATCAGATCGATCAGATTATCATTTTACTTTTATGAAACACACCGATTTAGATACATATGTTTCTTGATGAACAAAATGATTCAGTTTCAGGTTCGGCTACCCATCAAAATACTGCGAATTAGGCCCAATGTCTCGATATAAGTTAGATGGTGAACAAATACACATACTTGTTAAGATAGTAATTAGCTCGATATATACCAGCCGGTTGTTGCACCAAAAACCCTTTAAAGCTTAAACTATATATATATATATAGTATAATAACATAATTAAACTACCAGAAATATAATAGACAAAGGGTCGCCCCTACAAAATTTTTAATGGGGTCTTTAAAATGTTAAAGTGGTCACCATCTTGCTCCAGCCAAAATCAAATAAATAGCAGTATATTGTGTATTGTCACCATCTTCAAATTAATGCACCATGTGAATCACATTTATATATCTCTCTCTCAAATTATTTGAAGCTCAATCAT
>AWWV01015168.1:0-44919 GCA_001974805.1 Corchorus capsularis
GTAAATCCGGAATAATTAATGTGCAGAAAAAGTCAACCAAAAGACCAAAACATAATTGATATTTTTGCTTAGTGAACTAATTAAATTTGTCAACTTTGTTAATTAATTGTTAATTAGTGAGGTGCACCTATTGAAGCACTGACCAAATGATCGTATATATTATGGCAGAACAAGTTTGACGGAAACTTACTGGAAAAATTTTGTGATGGTGGCAGAGGGGATGGTTTTTATTGACTAAGGCCATTAAAAAATGAAAAAAGAAAAAGAGAATATCACCCTGTCTCTAATTTAATACTCCTATAATAATATAAATTAATAAATTTCTTTGAAGAAGAAACCTATAAAATTTAGTACTCCTATAATAATTTCCTTTCATTTTCATCTGATTTTGACATTTTGTACAATGATCATATAATTACCCGAATTGGAGATCGAATTGTTGAAAGAGTACTTTTTTGAGTGAGTACATGTGAAATCTCATTACAATCAGAATAAATTTCTATATACCCAAACATCTAAATGAGAAATCAATTCAAACTAAGAAACTATCATAAATATCATAAAGAGAATATCACCCTGTGTCTAATTTATTTAATACAATAATAATCCTATAATATAAATTTTTTTGAAGAAGAAACCTATAAAATTTAGTAGTACTCCTATAATAATTTCCTTTCATTTTCATCCTATTTTGACATTTTGTACAATGATGATATACCCCAAATTGTAGATCGAATTGTTGAAAGAGTTAATTCACGATTCAACCAATCTGATTAACCTGTCGAGTTTAATTAATTGCTAGCCTAACCAAATAATAAAAATTCCTTTTCTTTTTGTCAACCTATCAATTTTTTCCTTTGAAATGTGGTTCTATTTCTATCAATTTTCTTTCAATGGTTCATTAATCTTCTATCCCTTTCTCCTCTTTCGTACATATGAAAGATCTTTCAATTGTTTAGAAATTTTTAATTAGTTACCATCTTTTCGGAGAGGTTTTCATCATATTCAATATATATACCATCATTAATTAATACTGCTATACATATATGTAGCTACACAAAAGATCAAAGGTGAGAAAAGAAAGCAAATTATCTTAAATGTTCATCAATTTTTGTTTGGGTTTTATGGTGAGTGTGATAAGAGAAATTTGGGCATGCAATTTATTCAAAAAAAAAAAAAAGACTAAAGAATTTTTTTTGGTATATTTACAAGTTAAATTTGTTCAAGTCGGATTGACCCACTATGAGGTAAAGGCTTCCCAACAATGATTTTCTCAATTCACATGACTCGAACCTAAGACCTTACTTAAGAGGATCAAGTGACAAACCACTTGAACCAACCACTTATTGAGACTAAAGATTTTTTTGGCACATTAGAAATTAATAGGAAAAAAATATTTACTTATAAGATAGTATGAAATGATCTCCAACTTGAAGCCTCCCTTCCCTTTTAAATGATTGAAACATGTATCATGATACCGATCTTCTAACTACATATTCCTTCTAACCTAACTTTATCAAATTTTCACCAAAAAAAAAAAATTATCAAATAAGGTTTTCCCCCCTCCTTTTTATCCATTGTGAATTGGTGATTGACTTAGAATTTGCCTTCACATACTAGCAGCCGGCAATCTATGAAAAAATTAGTATTTATTGTCTATTACTTTACCATCTGCAATTCTGCATCCTAATTACTTAAATTAAGTTAATTTTGAATATATATATTTCTTTTTTCTTTTGAGTTCTGAGTGAATTGAATATATATTTCTTAAATATCACTTGACCATAGAATATTTTGAGTGTAGTCTACCTTTGACTGCAAAGACTAATTCACACATAGTCCAATAAATTAATCTTTCGCTTGAATTTTTTGTTTTAAATTATAAATTTATTTGTTCAAACTTTGACATTTTCGAATTTGGATGAAATAATTAGTAATAAAATAATTAAATAAAATAAGATATATGCTAACAATTAACCTTTTAAAGAAAAAAACCTAGCATACTCTTTGAATCGTATGAACAGATATATTGCATATATGTATTTAATCTAATAATGATTTTTTATAATCAATTTGATAGGAAGGAAAGGAAATGAGTAAGGAATAAATTTGCTCACTTTCAAGTTTCAACCAATTAACACAATAATATATGTATATCGATAAAAAAAACAATATAATAAATATAACAAATATCCATGGAGATCAAAGACTAATTTGGACGTTTATAATTTACTATATAAATTAGTGTGTGTGTGTGTACATACTATAGACCCTAGTGACAATCTTATTATTGAAGTTTGCAATAGTTCATTGTCTCAAAATTCAGTCACAATAATGTCGAACTATTTATTTATGTGATAAACAAGGGGCTCCAAAACCCATTTCTATTTCTAAATTACTAATTTTCAACCCTAGTGCCAAAAAAAAATTTAATTTTCATGACCTCGTGTGATTATTGTCAAATATTATTCGATGTTATCTTATTTTCTCTAATTGTGTGTGATTGAAAAAGTACATGTATATATGGGTTTTGCATACACCTAAATATTGTTGAAGTCCTTCAAGCTCAATCCATTATAAATCATGCTCATTTATTTATTTATTATATATATACTATTATTAATAATTAATGGATTTCTGCAGTTGTTTGTTGCTCATAAAAACAATGAAATGAAAGAACACCGAAAGAAAGAAAAGAATGTAGCTAGTTAAAAAGAAAATTAGCAAATGATTAGTGGATAAATTACGTCTTTACTTAAGCAATTAAGGGTGATAAATTTTAATATTCGAATGTTTGAAAAAAAAATTTTAATTTCACCCTTCCAACCAAAACAACTAAAATAAGTTATTTTGTGACTAGAAGATCTGAAGATACCATTAATTAATGGGTAAATGATATGTATATACCATTTGGTTTAGGGTGATATAAATATTCCTTTTAAAGATTTAAAATTTAACATTTAACTATACCTTAAGCTTATTTTATGTTAACAAATTACTTAACACCATTAAATTTATTTAGTTTTTATTCATCACACATAACAAATAATTAAATGCTAAGGTATGATCAAACCAAATCGAACTCCACCTCTTGGTCTAACATGGCAAGAGACTTGAGAGTTCACCAAAGAATTAGGGTTCGAACCTCACTCCTCCCCCTTCCCCTCATTGTAAGACGAAAAAAAAAAGTATGATCAAATGCATGCAAGAGTGTTGTTGCAAACTCGATAGAAAACATTACTACTACAACAATTGCTGCAAATTAGACTTTGAAATGGTACTTTGAACAATGATCACAAAATACATTATACCAACAAGGAAATTTATACAATACACTTTTTTTTGCAATGCAATACACCTTTTTTCATTAAAAAAAACCCCTTTTATAGTTTCATGTAAACTTCAAACGCCTAATTAACTTTTTCTTACTAATCTTAATGAATAGAAAATGAGAACGTTGATACTTTAATTGCGTAGATTCCACGAAATTGCCGAAAGTTTTTGTTGAGTTGAGACAAGTATTGGTAAAAATATTGGAGAAATTTTCATTCGAAAGCAGTAAAAGTTCAAAAGAAATTCATATGCTTTGAGAGAAACCTAAAAAAACTATAGGTTTTGAGTGAATACATGTGAAATCTCATTACAATCAGAATAAATCTCTGTATGCCCAAACATCTAAATGAGAAATCAACTCAAACTAGGAAACTACCATAAATAAATCATCTACCTACCAAATATACAAATAAACAAATTACAAACTAAACTCACATTTCGTGAAACTTGAACCCAGGACCTTACGATCCAGACACGGTATACCTTTCGGTTGAGCTAACAACTAGGGTAAAAAACTCTAGGTTTTGTTGGTAAAGGTAGGTGAAAATTCTAATCATTTCGTCTTGGATTATAAAGGTTATTTAAGTCATTTTAAAATTAATAGTGTTAAGTAATTTCTTAACGAAAAATGAGTCCAAGTATTAAATTTTAAACCTCAAAGGGACATATTTATCACCTTAAACCAAATAGTATATATTTTTGGCCAAAAAAAATCGAATGGTACATATTAGATTTACCTTTAATTAAATAATTATAAAAAAACGTATATATATATATATATATATATATATATACACACACTCCTATAAGTGTTGAATTTCTACTCCTAACTTTTCAAAGTTCATGGAAAGGTAAAAGACAAAAATTTGTGTGAGGGCTATTTGGTCTATAAGAATAAGAATATTATAAATTTTACCTTCATAACAAATCTTCAATTTTTTTTCTTTTAATCCTTCAAATCTTGTATAACATGTATATATATATGTTTAATAAACTGGATTGTCTAAATTTCCAAGTCATGCCAAGTTGCCAACCTCAAATAGCTCTACCTCACCTAACCCCAACCAGACTTCCGCCAAACTTAAATTTGTATACTAATGAAAACCAAATCTTGGTATATTAATATTGTAATGAACTTTTTTGTATTTTCCCTGGGTCAGAAAAGAAATATTGACAAAAATAATTACTATTCCTTCTTCTTCAAGACTACCCCTTAAATCTCAATTCATCATGATCATCATGGCCTCATCAAACATCAACTTTACTCAAACGCCCATAAAAAATTTACACCAAATTGCAAAATTTAATTACGGAGGAAGTGAACCAGAAAAAAAAATACAGGTACTGGACCGGTAAGTTAAATGAGAAAAACGAAAAATTAATGTGGTTTGGTTTGGTACCCAAAAAAAAAAAAAATTGTTATTTTGAAATGAGCTAACTACCATATGCCACGTGACTATCTCTCCCATTCGCTTTGGTCTGGCCTCTCTAGCTACTCCCTCCATTTTCCCTCTCTTCCTATATAAATCCTTATCTACCATCCCCCATTTCCAGCATTTGTATTTATATATATTTTCTTCTCTCTCACTCCCTCGCCTCTGATTTTTCACGAGTCGAGCGAGAGTGATTCTCATTTCCTATCGACTCTATCTATCTCTTCTCAGGTAAAGATTCTGAGTTCTTCCCACAACTTTTCCTCTCAGATCTGCTTCTTTTCTTTTCAATTCCGATTTCTGTCACTTTTCGAGTGTTCTCTTTTTATTAAGATTCCGATACTTTCGAGGAGATTGCTGGATACTTTGATTTGTCTTTTATTGGACAATTAGCTATATAAAGTCAGAGATCTCGCTTTTCTGTTTATCATACTCACTTTTAACTGCATTGCGGTGTTTTGATTTGCTTTGCTCTAGTGTTTTTGGTTCAGATCTGGTGCGGTTTTAGGTTTGAGTTAGGTGTAATTTTGGATCCGCCTCTGTTTCATGCTGTTTAGCTGCTTGATCAACGTCTTAATTGGTACTAACAAGTAAATGTTACGTGTTTGTTAATAGGTCCCTTTGAGCCGAAGCCATGGCCACTGGACAGTTGTTTTCTCGAACTACACAAGCTTTATTTTACAACTACAAGCAACTTCCTATTCAACGGATGCTTGATTTCGACTTCCTTTGTGGTATGGATCCTCGATGGTTTCGAGTTACTTTTTGCTGATTCAGTATTTGTAGTTATGCTGCTCAAGAAGTACATCATAGGAGTTGTTTGAATTTAAGTTGTTTTCGTTTTGTTTTGTGATTGGTATTCCTCTTCTTTTTCCTTATGTGTTTGATTGTTTTTGAATTCTTAGGGAGGGAAACGCCATCTGTTGCTGGTATCATTAATCCTGGTTCTGAGGGATTTCAGAAACTCTTCTTTGGTCAAGAGGAAATTGCGATCCCCGTACATTCTACGTAAGATATGATCTTCTCTTCCTTTTCTGTTTATAGATCATCAAATTCTGTCACTATTAATCTGTGTCTTGAAAGTGTTATACGCGAATGAACTTTATGACATGTTACCTTATTGATAAGCGTTCTATGATGGCTCTACATAGTGTAATACTCCGTAGAGTGAAACTTATGCTCACCATGCTCAAGATTTAAGTGAGGAAGCCATCAATGAATCATTAAGTTAATATAACTTTCTTAAATGGACATGTGGCAAGTGCATAGCCTGTCATAAAGCTTTAACACTCCGCCATTATAGGATCATAATCCATTACCTTATATGGATCTTATTTAACGATATTCACTTCACTTGCTGCTGATAAATCAGATGATAAATGGTCTATCTATAGTTTGGTTTAGCTTTTCAGTGTAGGAACTTGACATTGTCTATTCTGTTAACTGTCTCTTGTATATGGAAATCGTTGTTTATTGCTCTTGTGAGTTGTAAAGAGTTAGTTGATGTCATTCAATAATCTAATTGCATCATGAGAAAGGACATACAGTAATACATAGCATCTATTTTCATCATCTAAAAATTAAGATAAAACTACATGTTTGTTTAAACAGTGAGCTTGCATTTCTCCAAACCTCATGTTCTCTAACCATCCAATTGATAAATTTTGCAGCATTGAAGCAGCATGTGCTGCACATCTAACTGCCGATGTTTTTATTAACTTTGCATCATTTCGAAGGTTAGTCTTCATTTCTTTTGTGCTGTTTTCGAGAGCAGAAATTCTTGTATGCATAACATAATCATTCATGTTTTATTTACTTGCAGTGCTGCCGCTTCATCAATGGCTGCTCTGAAACAGCCAACCATTCGAGTGGTTGCTATAATTGCTGAAGGTGTTCCTGAGTCGGACACTAAGCAGTTGATTGCATATGCACGTTCCAACAATAAGGTGAGCAAGATGATGAGACCTGAAACTAGCCAATTAAAGTGATCAACCAATCCTCATACTTCAGATCCTGCATGTGCAAATAATCTTCTTTAATGATTTTAACTATTAGTTTTATTTGACTCTATTTGATTTTATTGCTTATATGGACTTGCAGGTAGTTATTGGCCCAGCTACCGTTGGTGGAATTCAGGCTGGAGCTTTTAAGATAGGTGACACTGCTGGAACCATTGACAACATTATTCAATGCAAGTTGTACAGGCCTGGATCTGTTGGCTTTGTCTCGAAATCCGTAGGTTAACTTGACTGTTACTCTTTTTGTCTGTGTGTGTACATGTAATTGCATCTCTTTCTCTCCTGCTTAAGCAATTGCACCATGAGATTTTGTGGGTATCTTAATGTAATGACTTGATTTTTTGAAAGAATGGGAATTCCTGTTCATGATATTGATTTTGACATATCTTTTGTAAACTAACTCCAGGGTGGCATGTCAAATGAAATGTACAACACTATTGCCCGTGTTACAGATGGAATCTATGAAGGTTAGATATCTGCTACCACAACATTTTACTTCTTATTTTAATTCTTGTCAATACAAATGCACATATGTATTGGAATATTAATTTGTTACATAATGAAAACTTATGTAGGTATTGCCATTGGAGGAGATGTCTTCCCAGGCTCCACTTTGTCCGACCATATTTTGAGGTTTAACAATATTCCACAGGTAAACTCATCCTCCCAACTTCATTTTATTAAAACTTTGATTGGATTATTTACAATTTAGAGTTTTAATTGATGCTGAAGATTCTTCCATGTTCAAAATAGAATCCCCTAATTTGTTTTTCTCCTCCACCTCAGGTAAAAATGATGGTTGTCCTTGGAGAACTTGGTGGACGAGATGAGTATTCCTTGGTTGAAGCCCTGAAACAGGGCAAAGTGAACAAACCAGTGGTTGCCTGGGTCAGTGGAACCTGTGCACGACTCTTCAAATCAGAAGTGCAGTTTGGTCATGCTGTAAGTTACTACTTTAATTTTCCTGGAATTGACTTCTTCTTTCTTTGTAGCCAAGCTATGGTGTTATTGCTAGTACATAGACATGACCTTTACCTTCCATATTACTTAATTCAGGGAGCTAAGAGTGGTGGTGAGATGGAGTCTGCACAGGCAAAGAATCAAGCACTTAGAGAAGCTGGAGCTGTTGTCCCCACTTCATATGAAGCTTTTGAAGATGCGATCAAGGAAACATTTGAGAAACTAGTAAGTTTCTCTCTTGGTCAAATTTAGCCAATTCTATCTGTATCTATATTAATGTATTTGATTGATTGTCTTTAGGTTGAAGAAGGGAAGATTACACCAGTGAAGGAAGTTAAGCCTCCACAAATCCCAGAAGATCTTAACACTGCAATTAAGAGCGGGAAAGTGCGTGCTCCAACTCATATTATTTCTACCATCTCAGATGACAGGGGTATCTTATCTTAACCAGTATCTGATGCTTATCAAAGGAGATGTTGGGTAACACATAGATGGTGTATTGAATTCTTTCTTTGAAACTAATTTGCAGGTGAGGAGCCATGCTATGCTGGTGTGCCCATGTCTTCAATTGTTGAGCAAGGTTACGGTGTTGGTGATGTCATTTCTCTGTTGTGGTTCAAACGTAGCCTACCAAGATATTGTACTCATTTCATTGAGGTAGGGTTCCAAAAATCATATAAACTTCTTTTTAGCTATGAGCCGTTAACAAACCACATCTCCCATCCCTTTTTCAATTGTTACTCTATTCAAGTTAATGAAATAAAGGAAATCATATTGTTCTTGTTGAAGTTTGATTGGGCCTAATCCTTTACTTTTCATATTACAACTGCTCCATCTTTAGAAAACAAAGCTGGGTCACGTTTTAACTAATATGTATGATCTGGTCAGATATGCATCATGCTTTGTGCCGACCATGGTCCCTGTGTCTCTGGTGCTCACAACACTATAGTGACTGCAAGAGCTGGGAAGGACCTTGTTTCCAGCCTTGTTTCAGGTTTGCTTACTATTGGTCCTCGATTTGGTGGTGCCATTGATGATGCTGCTCGATACTTTAAAGATGCTTATGACAGGGTAAGTTTAATGGTTGTTACCTTTACAGATTTGGGATTGCTTGGTGTCTGATTATGATTTGCTTTTGATAACATTCTAAGATGTTGCCTCTGTGCCTTACAGGGCCTTACACCTTATGAATTTGTTGAAAGCATGAAAAAGAAGGGCATCCGTGTGCCAGGAATTGGCCACAGGTACAGATGGTTTCCAATGGTCATGATGTTTATAAACAATGCAAAAGCTAGTACCATGAGATCTGTTTTTCTATTGTTTCCTAATTGATCAGTTTAAATGTCTAACTGTTACCCATACTTGCATTGCTTCCTGTAAAAAGGATCAAGAGAGGGGACAACAGAGATAAGAGAGTAGAGCTCCTTCAACGGTTTGCACGCACACATTTCCCATCTGTGAAGTACATGGAATATGCTGTTCAAGTTGAAACCTATACTCTTTCAAAGGCTAACAACCTTGTCCTCAACGTGGATGGTGCCATCGGGTCTCTATTTTTGGATCTTCTCGCTGGTAGTGGAATGTTCACCAAGCCAGAGATTGATGAGATAGTTGAGATCGGCTACCTGAATGGACTCTTTGTACTAGCAAGATCCATTGGTTTGATTGGGTAAGTTTGATTAAGCTTCGAAATTTTCCATGTCTAAACTCTTTGAGGTTTTGGTGTTTATTAAATTGCTTATCTGCTTAAAATCAAAGTATCTAACCATTGGATCATAAAAATCCATCTTTAATCTGTATCTGATAAAGTGAACTTAGGTAGTCCTGTATTCATTTCATTTCTTCAAGTAGTTCTGTGGTTATACATTGCCGTACAAGAAAAATGCAGATGATGACCCGAACGTTTATGGCATTTTCTTGAACTTTGCATGGTTCTGACATTGAATTTGTTCGATATCTCAGGCACACTTTCGACCAGAAGAGATTGAAGCAACCACTATACCGTCACCCATGGGAGGATGTCCTCTACACCAAGTGAGAGGATCGGATCATTGACAGCAGGTGGTGCAACAACAACCTGCTCTCCTCGAGCACTTTCATTTTCCGGGATTCTCGTGTCTGCATTGTGATGGAGTTGTGGTTGTTTGCTTCTTAGGTTAGTGATTGTAATGCTAAATGATGGGCAACCATCATATTTGTAACTTTGTATCCAAAGTTCTGATAAAAAAGTCTCAAAATCACTTATTAAAACAAATTGATGTTGCATTATTAGATTTAGTTGGTAGGTACCGTATATCTATTTCCTGGAGAAATAATAAAAGAGATGTAAGGTTGCATGTGCAAAAAGAAGTTACATTTTTTTTATGAGATTCCACTTCCATTCTGAATTATTGTAGGCAAGATAGATAAAATAAGCTTTTATAAAAAGTTGAAATCAGGTCCACAATCTATTTTGTTTCTTCACAAACAAAAACAAAAGTAGAGTTTGTCTGTTGATGATGCAGTATTACGCTAGTATTATACGATGATGATGCACCCACAGGAATATACTTTTTCTTCCTTCCTCCTGATGTGGTTGTGTTTTGCTTGTGCGGCGGGCCGGCGGGTCTTTGGAATCATTGTTCCTTAGTTCTTACTACAAAGCCCAGATAAAGAAATAGCGGAAATATGGTTAACTTATGTCTGACATGAATGGGGGCCTAATTTGTCTGGCAAATGAAAACATATCTGTCTGAAACTCAGATTTCATTTCTCAACCTTCATTTATTGATTCCGTTGTCTTCTTCCCAGCAATTCCCATTTGCCTCAAAAACGACGAGACTCGACCTGAATTGAGCCCAACGGCTTTATTTTTTTTTCTGCCATTAGTGCAAATGAAAGGTTGTTTGGCGTTGGGCGTGGATCTTAGCTTCATTGGTCATTTGGGCTTTTGGGCAAATGTCAAGCTCTTCTGTTTTGGACTCTTGCTTGCCTTAATTAATGAATGCTAGATGTCTTAATTAGCCGACTAATAATAAGATAGTGTAAATTAAAGAGATGACAAAGAGCAGCCGCAGTTTCCAAATGAAGAAAAAAATGCACGAGTTTCAGAATTCAGAGCGTGGGGATCATCAAAACTTAAAAGGAAAGGAATAGATTTAGGATATTACAATAAAATATTGCACTGAGTGAATCGTCAAAGTGTTAAGAAAAAAAGGGTGTTTTTTTTTTTTAATGTGATGTGATAAATAAATAAAAGAAAGAAAAAAGGAAGAGGGAAAGATATATGGACTGTCAAGGGGCCTACGCCAAAACACATGTCCACCAATCAACTGCCTTGCTTTTTATTTCCAACCCTCATAGCTCTCTTCATTGCCACAAATTATTTCCAGCTAGAGAAACAAATCAAACAAGCAAAAATGAAAAATAAAAATGTTAAAAAAGAGTCCATTACACTGTTTATATTATTAACAAAGGACAATTTTCCCAATTAATTAATAAAACCTTTTTTACGTTTCCCAGTTTTTCGCCCCCACTTCCCATAGGTATCAGAATCAACCGAAAGAAAGCAACAGAAACACCGAACCTAGCACTGAATGGATCACAAAACCAAAAGCCAACCCAACAACCAAAAATGAAAAAAAAAAAAAAACACACACTCACTTTCTTACATACAAGTTACAAACATCTTTGCAAACTCATTAAAGAAGCTTCTTGAATTGTGATCCCCCTCTCTCTGTTTCAACTGAACTTTCCCAAGAAAAAATCTTAAAATTCTCCTCAATCCCACTGCAAAAACCAGCATCTCCCATGCCCACGTGGGTCTGTCAACACTACTTTCCCCCAAAACCTATCCTCTGGGTCTCTACCCTCTAACCCAACACTTTATAACAGAAATTCCCAAACCCGCAAGTGTGTAAGCATAAAATCAAACACATTGAGCTCAACACAGAGTGATGGCTTCTGGTAGCAGAACAGTTCACTCTCATCAGCAGCAGCAGCAGCAGCAGCAACAACAACAACAACAACAACAACAAGCTCAGTCTTCTGGGACTAGCAACATGAGGGCGTTCCATGGCCACGCCGCCGGACAGGCCCACCAGCCCCTCCACCATCAAGCTGAGTCCATTAGCAAAGCCATTGCTCAGTACACGGTTGACGCTCGCCTCCATGCTGTTTTCGAACAATCCGGGGAATCTGGTAAGTCATTTGATTACTCCCAATCGGTTAAAACCACTACCCAATCTGTTCCCGAGCAACAAATCACCGCGTATTTGTCTAAAATCCAAAGAGGGGGTCATATCCAGCCATTTGGCTGCATGATTGCGGTTGACGAACCCAGTTTCCGTGTCATAGCATACAGCGAAAACGCGCGTGAGATGCTCGGGATTACCCCTCAATCTGTTCCCAATTTGGAGAAAATCGAAGTTCTCACTATTGGGACCGATGTCCGTACCCTTTTTACGCCGTCCAGCATAATTCTGTTAGAAAAAGCCTTTGGGGCGCGCGAAATCACGTTGCTGAATCCGGTTTGGATTCACTCTAAGAATTCGGGGAAACCCTTTTATGCTATTTTACATAGGATTGATGTTGGAATTGTGATTGATTTAGAACCTGCTAGAACAGAAGACCCTGCCCTGTCCATTGCAGGGGCTGTCCAGTCACAAAAATTAGCTGTACGAGCAATTTCTCAGTTGCAATCCCTCCCTGGTGGTGACATCAAGCTTTTGTGTGATACTGTTGTGGAGAGTGTGAGAGAGCTTACTGGATATGATAGGGTAATGGTTTATAAGTTTCATGAAGATGAGCATGGGGAGGTTGTGGCTGAGAGTAAAAGGCCTGACTTGGACCCTTACATTGGTTTGCACTATCCTGCTACTGATATTCCACAGGCCTCCAGGTTTTTGTTTAAGCAGAATAGAGTTAGGATGATAGTTGATTGCCATGCCACACCAGTGCGTGTGATTCAGGATGATGGGTTAATGCAACCTCTGTGCTTGGTTGGTTCCACTCTTCGTGCTCCTCATGGTTGCCATGCGCAGTATATGGCTAATATGGGGTCAATAGCTTCTTTGGCAATGGCAGTTATCATCAACGGAAATGACGAGGAAGCTATTGGGGGGAGAAATTCAATGAGACTTTGGGGCTTGGTTGTTTGTCATCATACTTCTGCTCGTTGCATTCCGTTTCCCCTTCGATATGCTTGTGAGTTCCTAATGCAAGCGTTTGGACTTCAATTGAATATGGAATTGCAATTGGGATCACAGATGTCAGAGAAACGTGTTTTAAGGACACAAACTCTTTTGTGTGATATGCTTCTTCGTGACTCTCCAACTGGGATTGTTACTCAAAGTCCCAGCATTATGGATCTTGTGAAATGTGATGGGGCTGCTCTTTATTACCAAGGTAAATACTACCCTTTAGGTGTGACCCCAACTGAGGCCCAGATTAAAGATATTGTGGAGTGGTTGTTGGCATTTCATGGAGACTCAACTGGTTTAAGCACAGACAGTCTGGCTGATGCTGGCTACCCTGGGGCAGCCTCACTTGGGGATGCAGTTTGTGGGATGGCTGTTGCTTATATTACTAAAAGGGATTTTCTGTTCTGGTTCCGGTCCCACACAGCGAAAGAGATCAAATGGGGTGGTGCAAAGCATCATCCAGAGGACAAGGATGATGGACAGAGGATGCACCCACGATCTTCATTTAAGGCATTTCTGGAAGTGGTCAAGAGTCGGAGTTTGCCATGGGAGAATGCAGAAATGGATGCAATTCATTCACTGCAGCTTATTCTTCGTGACTCGTTCAAGGATGCTGAAGCTAGCAATTCTAAAGCTGTTGTACATGCTCATCTTGGGGAATTAGAGCTACAAGGAGTGGATGAGCTCAGTTCAGTTGCAAGGGAAATGGTTAGGTTAATAGAGACTGCTACTGCTCCCATATTTGCTGTAGATGTTGAAGGTCGCATAAATGGGTGGAATGCAAAGGTTGCAGAACTGACGGGGCTCTCAGTTGAGGAAGCCATGGGGAAGTCCTTGGTTCATGATCTTGTTTACAAGGAATATCAAGAAACTGTTGACAAGCTTCTTAGTCGTGCTTTGCAAGGTAATACTCTTAAATATGTTATCATTTTACCACCACCTTGAAAATCTCTTAAAGGTAATCTGATTATCTTCTTCTCTTTTTTTCTTTTTAAAAATATAAACATTCAAATATACAACTCAGATGAAACCAAGTTAGTGGAATGGATCAACTTAAAAGGAGTTTTATTTTTTTGCACTCTTCATAGTACATACCCTTACGGACACTGAAAGTAATATCAAACTGTTCAAAGAATAAGCCCTGATTGAGTTCATAGTACTCATATCACTTCCATGCATGTCTTTACATTGAATAGATACTACCTCTTCCAACACCATTGTTCAAGTTTGATATTTTCCAAACAGCTTATTGCTGGCTTTGAAAGTGTGCTTATATTCCATCAAACGATGCAGGTGAAGAAGATAAAAATGTAGAGATAAAATTGAGGACTATTGGCTCAGAAGATAGTAAAAAGGCTATATATGTGGTGGTCAACGCTTGCTCTAGTAAGGATTATACAAATAATATAGTTGGAGTTTGCTTTGTTGGTCAGGATGTTACTGGTCAAAAGGTGGTGATGGACAAATTCATCCACATACAAGGTGATTACAAGGCCATCGTTCATAGTCCCAATCCTTTGATCCCACCAATTTTCGCTTCTGATGAAAACACATGTTGCTTGGAGTGGAACACGGCTATGGAAAAGCTCACTGGATGGTCTCGAGGGGAAATCATAGGAAAAATGTTGGTTGGTGAGGTCTTTGGCAGTTGCTGCCGCCTCAAGGGTCCAGATGCTTTGACAAAATTCATGATTGTCTTACACAGTGCCATAGGAGGGCAGGAGGCAGATAAGTTCCCTTTTTCCTTCTTTGACCGCAATGGGAAATTTGTTCAGGCACTTTTAACTGCAAATAAAAGGGTCAACATGGAAGGCCAGGTTGTAGGAGCCTTTTGTTTCCTGCAGATTGCAAGTGCAGAGTTACAGCAAGCACTAAAAGTCCAGAGGCAACAGGAAAAGAAGTGCTTTGCTAGGATGAAAGAGTTGACCTACATTTGTCAAGAAATAAAGAGTCCTTTGAGTGGAATCCGCTTTACTAACTCACTTCTGGAAGCTACAGAGTTAACTGAAGACCAGAAGCAGTTTCTTGAGACTAGTGCTGCTTGCGAGAAGCAAATGCTGAAGATCATAAGAGATGTTGATCTAGAGATCATTGAGGATGGGTAGGTCTCTTAACCCTTTTTTCCCCTAAATTCAAATCCTTAATTTCTGGATTGCATGCATATTCGTTAGGAATTACGAATAGCACTTCCAAGGGACATCTGATGCTAGACTGTTAAAATTCTATTTCACCCGTTAAATTTCTTTGTTTATAATAATTGTAATTGCATCTGAATCTAATTCAGAATGATTAGTGTGAATCAGGAAATACTGCATCATAGTTTCCTTCACTCTAACCATGGTTGAAATATCTCTGATGTATGAATGATATCCTTAAATGTATGTTGACATCTATCCTCTTAACACTTATTTATGATAGTTTTATGGAAATGCTTCTCTTTCTCCATCACTATGGTCACTATGGAGATGTTTATCCTTAATGTTGTTGTCACAAGATATCATTTTGGGATGCTTATTGAACTCTCTTATTAGTTGGTTTAAAAGTTTTAGGCATAGCGAATTTGTGAATATATAATTTACTAATGAGGAAGACGGTGACCTGATTTCTCTTTCTTTTGTTGGAATTAGATCTATGGAGCTTGAAAAGGCTGAATTTTATCTTGGGAGTGTCATAAATGCTGTTTTTAGCCAAGTGATGTTACTGCTGAGGGAAAGAAATCTGCAGTTAATTCGGGATATTCCAGAGGAGATCAAAACTCTGGCCGTTTATGGTGATCAGGCGAGAATTCAACAGGTATTGGCCGATTTTCTGTTGAATATGGTGCGTTATGCACCATCTGCTGAAGGTTGGGTAGAGATTCATGTTCGTCCAGCTTTAAAGCGAATTTCTGATGGACTCACTACTGTGCGTACTGAATTCAGGTAATTGCTTTTCTTTTTATGATAAATGTTGATGGTATGCTGATATAGTGAACAAAAAGGAAAACCTAAAGTATAATCTTATCGGAGTAGAGCTTTTATAAAAATTATATGCATGCTGAAGATGTGATATGTTTGGAAAACTTGGTTCTGCCAATAAGCATAAATCAACCTGAAGTTCAAATTTGTGGAAGAAGTGAAGTGACAATGGACTTCATAAAATCTTATTTTTGGCTTTCATTTATATTGTTTTCAGACTTCAGTAAGTACATATATGGGAGAAAATGAGCAGCATTTGTTCTTTTTACTTTGAATTATTGATGTCATAAAACCTATTATTGTCTTTGTGCTAATTTCTTGAACAACGTTGTATTTGTGAAGGATGGTTTGTCCTGGTGAAGGTCTTCCTCCTGAATTGGTTCAAGACATGTTCCATAGCAGTCGATGGATGACCCAAGAGGGCTTAGGTTTGAGCATGTGCCGAAAAATCTTAAAGCTCATGAATGGTGAGGTCCAATATATCAGAGAGTCAGAAAGATGTTATTTCTTAATAATCCTTGAACTTCCTCTACCCCGGCGAGGCTTGAAGAGTGTTGACTAGACTATCTGCCCTTGAGATCTCGAATATTTTAGACCATCAAATGTAACCCGAGTTCAACTTTTGTCATATACCTGAACCTGTGCTGACCCAGTTTCATGGCATACACATGAGACATGACTAGAGCCACCTGATTCAGCTAACGGTACTCAACAGATAAGAAATTTCTGGTCTACTCATGTTGAAATGATTTCAGCATTTGGTATCTCCCGGTATGTTCAGATCAAATAGCCTTTATCTTACATGCAGCTGATTGAATTGTTGCCCTATGTGTAGTTGTAAAAGATCATAATGATGCAGATTGTACTGCATTTTATGAATTGTACTCTGTGATTCAACAAGCAGAACTAAATATAGATAATTATAGAATGTTGTAGATCCTTCCACAACAAAAGGCCAGCAGTTGTGGGTAGCGAGGTTTTTTTAGTCAGATTGAGAAGCTGTCTCCCGCCACCACATGTAACTCTAGATGTATCATATGAGTTAGATCTCCTCATGATCATAAGATCATTGTAACATATTTTACCTACCTTAGGTTATGCCTTCTGATGTTTTTGTTTCTACTTGTAATAAAATCAGTTATCCTGCTCTCGTTGTCGAAATTTATCTTAATCTAGATGAGAATTCTGACAGTAAGATATGTCATATATGTTGCTTTCTCCTTGTAATTATTGAGGAATTATTCTTTCAAGAGAATGCTTATCATCCTTTTTGGCATGGATTCTGAAACAGGTTAGAAGAAAAGTGCCCCTGCATTTAATTAGCAAGTGAATGATTTATCAAAGGTACCATTAACGATTTCTGCTTTTTTTACCCATAACTAAATGGACTCTCTTGTTTGTTCTTTACCTGTCCTTTTTTTTGCCTTGTTCTTTTCTTCTTTTTTCTCATGTGGTGGAAGTGGCTACCAGGTGCCCAATACCTACTTGGATTGTTGCATTTTTGAGTCGTAAAGAGTAAAGAATAAAGCTAGAAGATGAAAAGAAAAAGGCTTTTTAACATTTTTCTTGACAGCAAAATGAACCCAAAAACTTTTAATACTTGTGTCAACTTGGATGTTAGTTAAAATAAGATATGTTTATAAAATTGGCACTTTGAAAACTCTGACTGAGAAAATTAGGTATGAGATGTTGGTGATGATGATGTTTCCATGTCAAGTTATTTTAGGGAAATTTCAATTTCAAATCAAAATTATCTCCCAAACCCAAATCATGTGGGTTTATAAAGATAAGGATGCATGAGCATATGACATCCCAAAGCTTGGGACTTTTCCTTTTTCTGGTAAAACCTTTTTAACAGTGATGGATCTATCAATTGTTTCCATTGTTAGTGAAGTAGTATTAAATTTGATTAAATCATACTTAAAAAAGAAGAATCAAGATTTTGCTGCTGTTGATTGTCTCTATCAAAGCTTTATGTGCGGGTGCACGCCCTTGACCTTAATCATGCTGTGCACGCAAACAAAAAGTCTCCATAGAGAGGGTTTAAAAAGGGGAAAAAAATATTACTACTAAAACTAAAGCTCATTCTCTTTAAATCAATGTTTGACGGAGTGGAAAAAATTCAATGTCGTTGAAGTAATGTTCGAGTTTGAATCTTATAAATAGAAAGAAAAAAAGAAAAGCATCAAAAAACTTCTCCTTATTTGAAGTTCAATACACTCCATTTCGGATTAATCAAACTTAATGTGATTATCGGATATAAATAGAGTAAGCCCCTCTCTTCCTCTACAGATAACATATAGAAGGAAAAGAAAGGGGACAAGTTGGCTCTTGCTTCCAAAGATGAAACTGACCAATTACATTAAATTAGATAAGAACAAAAACCAGAAACAGCCATGCCCATGAGTCCCATGACCTTATGTGTATACAAATACGAGGTAAAAAACAAAAACCAAATAATTTGTTCTTTTGGCCCAAAAAAAAATTTGTTCCTTTTTCCTCCTAATTTTTCTTTCCCATTAATTATTATAGCCATCAAATATTCAAATTTAACATTGTCAAGATATTAAAACTTATTTTTATCTAAATTTCTGTTTGATGAAACATTTACTTATTTAGAAACTCTTTAAGGAAGACAGAGACCAAATAAGCTAAGCTACGTTGTCAAGTTGATGATTGTTTTTGAAAAACTTCTACTAATAAAGAGTGGGTACAAAGATTCTTCTCTCACCTTTAGTTTAAGACATACTTACCTCAAAAGCAAGACTTGATTTTTCATGATTTTGACAGCTTTATTTACATTACATTATAAAATTTGTTAAAATGAAATTAATATCATAAATACATAAAGTTTTGACATGTATTAATTCAAGTTATTAGTAACACTTAACATATCATTTTTATTACTCCTAAATTGTGAGACCAAATCGAGGAGAGATTGGTAATTTCATTATAGGGAAATTCTTCTAACTTCCAAGTCAGTCCAATGAATTTGTGCATTTTTTGCACAAATTTAAGTAATCCAACCCTTAAGCTAACCCTACCAATTTGTATTAATGTATTAATTAAAAAAAACCCTTAAGCTAACCCTACCAATTTGTATTAATGTATTAATTAAATATACAATTAAAATAAAGCCACCCAATGCCTAAAGTTTCAACGACTTCATTAATTTTTAATTAACAAAGCAAAATTGGAAGTATCAATAAATAAATAGAGAAGAAAAAAAAAACGGGAGAGGACAAAGCCTTTAAGCGGAAAAGTGAAAGCCGAAATCCTCACCAAGAAGGAAGAAATTCGCAAAGAGCATGTGTGCTAAACGCGCGACATTGATTGGACCGTAAGGTAAAAATCCATCACTTTGATAGGCTAATAATACTCGTCAATTGAGTAAGTGGCGCGTGGGAAAACGACCCATGATCTTGGGTGTAGTTAAACATCTGGTCTAAATAGTTTTTAGATTTTCATATAATATGATAATGATGAGATTAAAAAAGAAAAAAATTAGAGAAGAAAAACCCATAAACATGAACCGCCCCAAAATAAAGAAAAAAGGAAAATCAAAATAACCAAAAATTGAAAAAAAAAAAGTTGGAGTCATTGATTTTTGACCTCTCAAAGAAATAAAGGGGAGTTTCTAGAGAAAGAGAGAGAGAGATAAAGTCAGAGATAGAGAGAGAAGGAGGAGAAGAAGAGTTGATAAATCTATCTATATCTTATCAAAGCTTTGAAGGAAGGCCCATGCTTTAAAATTGATTCTGATTGGTGAAGGGAAGCGAAGAAAATGGAAGGGCCTCCAACGGAGGAGCTTTTGAGGAAGATCCAAGACCTGGAAGCAGGACACGCGCATCTCAAGCAAGAAATGTCCAAGTTAAAACAATCCGGTGGAGAGTCAAAGCCCAGCTCTACTAGTCGTCAAAGATCACACTCTACTTCCCCTCAACGCCCGCGATTCCCGGGGGCCGCGGCGGCGGCGGCGGCTGCTGCTTGGAAGAGAGGTTCGACTTCAGGATCATTACGACATTCGTCCCCGTTGCAAAGGGAGAGCAAAAGCAAGGATACCGTAAATGGCGGGGGAAGGACCGGTAATATCGGGCCAGCAGCTGTTAATTTCACAAACAGCCAGTATTTGAATATATTACAGTCTATGGGACAATCTGTTCATATATTTGATGTTAATGGCCGTCTAATTTATTGGTAAGTGAAAAAAAGGGTTTCTTCATTTTCTATTCTATATTGCAAAGTTCATTTTTTTTCTTTCATTTGTTTGGATATAAATAGCTTTATATATCAGAAAAGCAGAAAAATCTGTTACCAGTTACAAATGTTCTGCTTGATCAGCAGTAGTACATCAATGGGCAAAAACAGAACCAAACATCAGTCAACATGATCACACAACATCAGCAGTCACTTAAATTTGAGATATTAAGTCCCCAATTTAGGTTAAGCTTTTTGTTAATATGATCCTTTTGACATTATCTAATCCATGTAGCATATATCTAACAGCATCTACAACTTCCTTAAACACTGGATCAACTGACGGCTGCTTTCCAAAGTATCTGAAATTTCTTTCCCTCCAAATGCAATAGCAGTATGCATTCCATGTTTTTTCATTTTTTATATAAGTAATTATTGATATTATTCAGTCTTGTTTATTGTAGATAAGTAGCATTGTCATCTCATTTGTGCATATGGGGATTTTCATTTTTAGTTTATTTTGCTTTTTTGTTACATATTTATTTTGTTTTCATGCAGGAATAAAACTGCTGAAAAACTATATGGTTTTTCTCCAGAAGAGGCTTTGGGGCAAGACGTCCTTGAGCTTCTTGTTGATCGTAGGGACCATCCGATGGGGCATAATATAATTGATCGTGTTATGATGGGGGAGAGTTGGACTGGACAGTTTCCAGTCAAGAATAAAATGGGGGAGAAGTTCTCTATAGTTGCAACTAATACTCCTTTATATGATGATGATGGTTCTTTGGTTGGTCAAATTTGTGTATCCACTGATTCTCGACCTTTTGAACAAATGAGAGATGTATTGTTGGCTGAAAAGCAATCAGAATCAGAATCACCCCTCATCCGGTCTAAAAATGCTGTCTCAGCTAAACTTGGTCTTGATCCTCAGCAGCCTTTGCAAACTGCAATCGCTTCAAAAATAACAAATTTGGTATTAGTTCCTTAATTTTGTATGTTTTCTGGTTGGTTCGTTTATTGTTCTTTGGCATGTATTGATTGTTAAGATTTCCACGGCAGGCATCTAAAGTGAGCAATAAAGTGAAGTCCCGAATGAAGACTGGAGATAATTGTGCTGATCGTGAAGGGGGAAGTGGAGATAGTCATCTTTCTGATCATGGTTTCTCCGAAGCAGCTTTTTCTGATCATAAAGAGGATGCAACTTCCAGTGGAGCCAGTACACCTCGTGGAGATGCACACATATCTTCCTTTGGTGTATTTGTGCCATTTGACGAGAAGTCCCCGGGAAAAACCTCTAGAGATTCTGGTGATGAGAGTGAAGGAAAACCTGCAATTCAAAAGATTATCACCTTAATGAATAAGAAAGGGATATCTTGGCCTTGGAAAGGAAATGGTCGGGATGGTTCAGAGGCCAGGACTACCCGGTTTGCCTGGCCTTGGATTGGTAATGATCAAGAGAGTGAAACCTTTCAACAAAAGAACCCATTTTCTGGTACAAAATCTGAAGTTCATGTTAATGAAAGTAATCGAAATGAGGCATCAGGTTCCTGGTCATCCTCTGTTAATGTTAACAGCACAAGTAGTGCTAGCAGCTGTGGGAGTACCAGCAGTAGTGCTGTTAATAGAGTTGACATGGACTATGATTGTTTAGACTATGAAATTTTGTGGGAAGACTTGACAATTGGCGAGCAAATTGGGCAAGGTAATGATCTTTCTAGTGAGCAGGGATTGTGAGACATGAAGGAATTATAAAGTTGTTAATAACTGGAGCCACCAGTCTATGCTTTAAACTTTACCATGATTATACACTTTCCACGCTTTTGCATTATTGATAATAATATCAAAGAACATGCACAAAACCTCAGATGTCCGCCAGACATTCATGTAACTAAGAAATCGTCACCGACTCAGAAGTACCGTCTCTTTGGTGTAGTGTGCTTTTTTATGCTACTGTACCATACTTCTCTGTAATGCTTCTTGGATATTCTAATACCTAATTTATGTTCTTTTTTGCTCTCCTCGCAGGTTCTTGTGGAACTGTGTATCATGGTCTGTGGTATGGATCAGTAGGTTCTTCTGCTCCTTTCATTACCTTCTCTATTGAGAGGATATGCAGACATGTTATTGATGAATCTAAATTAAAAATTAGGAATAAGAAGTGTAGTGATTGCATTGGCTTTTTCTAATTAACCGTATTTATACTCTCATGTGAATTGAGTCTGCATGAAATTGAAATATAAAGATGGGATTTGGATTCCCATCAGCCACTTTCTATTTTCATAATATAGGCTCATCAAACCTGCATATGATGCCTAAGCCTAACATATTACCATGTGCAATATGAACTATCCAGAATTCATTTGAGGATCTTGTGCCATACTTGTGGTCAGAGTCCTGTTGATGGAAGTATTAAAAAATCCATTGTACTCTTTAGTTATTTATATGGATTAAATGGCTAATGGTAGGGAGCATGAAAACATTGCAATCAGCTTAGGAGTTGTGTGATTCATCCACATTCATGTTGTTGCAGGATGTTGCTGTCAAGGTATTCTCCAAGCAGGAGTATTCAGATGATGTGATACATTCCTTTAGACAGGAGGTGTGCTTTATTGTTAATTTACTTTTTGCTGTTGTTTATGTACATAGTCAAATGTTTTTCTTTCGTATTGGTGGTAACTTTAGATTCACGTAATCAATGTCCTACCCTTACTTTATGGTGCCCCTTAACCAACTGACCAAAGTCACTGCATTTCTTAGTGTTTTCTCTGTTCATCTTTTCAAGTGCCACTCTTATGGTTTTTAAATTGCTTTTACTTTTTCTTTGAAGGTATCTCTGATGAAAAGACTTCGGCATCCAAATGTTCTGCTGTTCATGGGAGCTGTGACTTCACCTCAACGTCTCTGCATTGTCACAGAGTTCCTTCCACGGTTGATCCCTGCTTCTTTTTAAAATTCATTTAGTGTTGGCGCTCCTTTCCCATTGCATATCTATTGCTCTGTGGGAAATAGTTTTGTTTATTTAACAGGAAGTTTTAACTTTGTTGATGCAGTGGGAGTTTATTTCGCTTACTTCAGAGAAATACTACCAAACTAGATTGGAGAAGGCGTGTTCATATGGCTCAAGATATTGTGAGTATCGAAGAGTTTATGTCATGATGATTCTCCAGTTGTGATGGAGATAGTGCCATCATGTGTTGGCCTGCATTGATTTTATTCCATCCTGGCTTGCATTTCTGGGGGTTTCCCCTTTCCCTAATTCCTCTTATTTTTTAAACTTTAACAGGCACGAGGCATGAATTATCTTCATCATTTCAATCCGCCTATCATTCATCGTGATTTGAAGTCTTCAAATCTCCTAGTTGATAAGAATTGGACTGTGAAGGTTTGCCATTAGTTATGTGCATCTTTTACAATTTCTAATGTTTTAAATTTTAATTTGGCATTCTTAGGATATTTTTCTTTCTTCGAGGTAAAAAGTAACATAATGGTATTGTAACAGGTAGGCGATTTTGGTTTGTCTCGTCTCAAGCATGAAACATTTCTCAATACAAAGACTGGGAAAGGAACGGTATTTACTGAATCCTCTTTTTGCTTCATCAAAAATATTAATCATGAGCCAATCTGTTTGTGAGGATACATAACTTTCTACTTTCGTGGCTGACTTATAAGTGCCATCTTTTTTGTAGCCTCAATGGATGGCGCCTGAAGTTCTTCGTAATGAACCCTCAGATGAGAAGTATGTTGCTCTCTCTTCTCTCTTTTTTTCCTGCGCTTAACATTCCCACATCCCCTATTTCTGTTCTACATACCGTTTGTCTCACTGCTGACCTTGTATTCCTGTTCTTTCTTGAAACTCTTAGGTCTGACGTTTATAGTTTTGGAGTCATATTATGGGAGCTTGCTACTGAGAAGATTCCTTGGGATAATCTGAACTCGATGCAGGTATAGTTTTCATTAATAGGATTTGCATGCCATTCTTATTTGAAGAGTAAAACATCACCAAAGAAACTGATCTCCTCTAAGGAGAAGGTCCGATGTTGGAATCCCCTGTTCTTCAAAGTATAATAGGTGTCAGTGAAATTTTCTAATAGAAACTATTGAGCATTGCATATCTTGTAGCTCTGCATATATGAACAGTGGTTTGTTTAGGAGATTTGCAGGTGATTGGAGCTGTAGGGTTCATGAACCAACGGCTAGAGATTCCGAAGGAAGTAGATCCACGGTGGGCCTCCATAATTGAGAGCTGCTGGCACAGGTGCTTTTCTCCTTATGTTGTGTATCTGTTTTCTTTCATTATTTCCTAGATTCACCGCTAGATGTGTAGAAATAGTCTACCACTACATTGAACATGATGGACCAAGTGTTCTATAGGAGTCTTAAGCATGGCATTACCTTAATGAATTTACTTATCTGTATTTTGTGCGGGACTATGATTATAATTGTCAATCATCATACAATTTATGTTTATGGTCTAATAATGGAACCACAACTTTTCCATAAACAGTGATCCACAGTGCCGGCCATCATTCCAGGAACTACTGGATAAGCTTAGAGATCTTCAAAGACAATATACCATTCAATTACAGCAAGCCCGTAACTCGGCTGGAGAAGGCTCTCAAAAGGAATCATGAATCAGATGTTTATGTTTTTGGTTCTACTAATTCTTTTGCAGAAAAAGCTGTAGAAGTGTGGGCATATATTTGCGCCCAAATGCTGTGCGGCTGATGTTTGCCACAAATTGCAATCACGATTTGTGGCAATTGGGCATAACAAAACCTCAGGCCAGACAAAGAAAGACGAAAAGGAGGCACCATGTGAGCTGCCAAAGTTTGATGGTGATTGGTTGGTTGTGAGATGTTTGTTATAATCTGACATCATAAAAATCTTCGAAAATCTTGTCAGTGGTGGTGTGTGATTTATAAGAGTCATGTTGGTTGGGACTTGGGATCAATGTCACCTGTGATTTGATTTTTATAATGAGAGCAATGTCAGAAGACCACTAAAGATAACTTTTGTATAGAAACAAAATACAACACAATCTCTTCTACATGGATCATGGGATTAAGTAAATAGAGTGAGATCAATATCTTGCTTTGTTTGTTGCTTTCCTTTACCATTGTATTTTTTTTGGGTATAACGGTGGATGCTCTGTTAACCTCTTACATCTTCAATTCTTCACTGATATTTCACGTCTGCGACGAAATTCTCTCTGTTTTTCATTTTTTACCTTCTTTCATTACAACCCCTCAACTTGGTTTTTGAGCTCCCTCTTAATATTAAAAACTAAAAGGGTCACTTAAGGTAAAGACAAATCAATTAAAAATGATGATCTCACGTTCATCTATTATAATTATGAAAAAGCTTTGCATTTTAGTGGTTAAGAATCCAAATAAGTAGTTGGAAATATGAGTTGGATTTGAACCAATATCGTCTATTCTTTAAGCTTTCATTCCCCACATCACACAAAGAAAATCGCTTATATATTCTATCTTGTCGTTGTCGTTCCCCTTTTTGTTACCATTATTAACTTATCCATTTCTATAACAAAACGTTTATAATATGGATGCAGTGGGTAAGAGGTCGTAGATTATTGGGTAAATAAAAATTGATCTTTTGCCATTGTCGTTGTGTGGAGAATCCACAAGATACACAATGGCCATAATAGCATCA
Source organism: Corchorus capsularis (assembly GCA_001974805.1). NCBI lineage: Eukaryota > Viridiplantae > Streptophyta > Magnoliopsida > Malvales > Malvaceae > Corchorus > Corchorus capsularis. The sequence continues at coordinate 25,749 of AWWV01015168.1, forward strand.
TGCACTAGCATGGCGGCTGACTTAAAAAAACACAAGCTACGAATCTCCACCAACCCAAACATTGGAAAACAGCACATTCATAGATCCTATTGTTCTACTTCAATAGCACCAAGTCCTAGAATTCAATCATTCATGAGATATAAGCAAATCAAGACATGCACGCGGTCTAAAAGCTTCATGATGGATAATTACAAAGTTGAGGCAACCAATGAAGAGAAATTTTCTCATCCTAAGATCATTTCTAGTGTTCATATTGAGTGACAGAACATGCTGGAAGTAAGAGCATATATGGAAAATTGAGAACACCTATATGAAGAAACAATATGCATAGCAGCTATCGCCATTAAAACTGAGTTGATTGATTCTGAATGATGGATAACTTTGGTGTATCTATTTATGTTAACAACAATCTTCATAGTAATACAAATGATTTTGGCAAAAACTTGGAATAGTATCAATTTACTTTACGAAGTAGGACTAGTGAAGCAAAGATCGAATAGCAGCAACAGCATCACCCTTGTGCTCACGGAGAGTTCTCTCAGCCACCTTTTTGTCCAACTGTTTCCAGTACAAAAGACATAGCAAATACACAATTAGAATATGTGGCATATAACACAGATACGAGTTAATGAACATAAAAGGAACAAGATGAGGAAGCCAACCTCTAGTTCGTTCGCAATGATGTCCACATCAGCCGCATTGATCTTGACAGCAGCTAGTTCTTTCTCTCTGTATGAAACACAAATGTCAGACTTGCTTCAATAAGTAAGTGAACCAAGAAGCTGAAATACTGAAGGGTATGTATCGACAAAAACGATCGCACAGCCATTCATCATTACACTAATCCATTTAAGTAATTAAGGAGAAGGTGAGAGTTTAGAAGTTGAAAAACTACAATTTGCTATCATATATTTCAAGCAAAAGGCCTATAAAAGGATTATACACATTGAAAATAAAAAGCCCCATTATGTCTGAAGCATGACCATTCAATAACATTCAATTAGTTTCAATGAGGCCAGACATAGCAAAACTAAATTCAACAGATTCCAATACAAACAAGATGGGTTTTTGAAGCAAAGTTGTGCTGTCCACTAGACCTTAACAAAATCTTAAATTTCAATCAGATTTGATGAGAAAACATACTAAAGAAAGTACCTAATTTGACTAAAAATTCAATTCAATTCCAGAAAAATCTAAAGCAACAAAAGGATTACCTCAGTCTCATAGCATTCTTTTCTGCTTCAGCCGATGCAGCAATTGATGCCATGGCCTGCCAGTTCAAAAACCAACCCAATTAGCAAAAACAGCTAACTTTGTTTAACTATGATTAATATATAAATAAAGAAAGTAAATTTAGATAGAAAAGAGGACCGATTGGGCACGAGAAGAATCAAGCTGGCGATCTTCGACACGGTCGGTGAGTTTGTCAAAGGCTTTGCTCTGTTGCTGTAAATCCTTAGAGTCAACGACTCTGTCAACTCCTCCATCTCCAGCTTCCATTGTTAGTTCTTTCGAAGCTCAAGTTTTTCGCTAAAGTGAGATTGAGAAGGAAGGGCGATAGGAAGAAGAAAGAAGAAAGACTTTAGAAGCTAAAACCCTAACCTTGTTCCGGTTGGATCGATTTTCAGGTCCAATTTTCCAGTTAACCGACTCCGGTCTGGTGGGCTCTTTAGACCCATTAAAAAGATAAATTGGGCCATTCAAAATCCATTTTTGACCCAAATTTAAGATCCCCAACTGGGTTTTTTTTCTGGATTGAGTAAGTAGCCCATCGTTAACCCAAATTCTTCACAGATTCAGAAGTTGGCGGTGGCCCATATTGAGGCTCATTTTGTTCATCATATGATTCACCCAAATCACCAGTTTGTATGGGGATCAAAGTCAAAAACGAGTAAACGAGCAACCATATCTTTAAATCCAAGTCATTATCAGAAGAGAAATCATGTTATTTATGATTCATATGAAAAATTCAACATATCACATGGACATGGCTTTGGGTGGTAGTAGTCTCTCCTGGCAAAAGTAAAAGGTGAAAGCTAGAAAGCTTTCTATTATTAGTCTTCCCTTGATTAATAAGTACGATCGATGCTTCCACTTTTTCTTAGACATAGATGTTGACCCAGAACCATAATCATATCGATCATTACCATATTTTTGTTAATCAGTGAACATCAATGGAGGAAAAAATGATCAGATTTCAGCATAATTATATATATGGATTGAATCGTCAAGTATAGAAGATCATATAGAAAGATATTTGTTGAGAAATTCTGACGGTACTGGACCTGGCGGTGAGCCAGGCTTGGTACTGGCAAGCATTATAGCATAATTACCTACGTTGGTAGTTGAGAGCTGGGGCTGCAATATTAATTATGCTTTTGCTCGACAGCTTAGGTTTTTGTCAAAACAGAGTTTGAAATTTTGCTCCATTTCATTAATCATGGTTGCACTATGCACTGGTCTGCGCTGGTCTATGTATACTTGCATGTGCATGCAAATTTCAAATCTTCAACAGTTCAACTAATCAACTACATGCATTTATGACTTTAATCACTGTTACGAGCTATAATTGCACTCTATATATAAGAGGGTCTTTGCTAGAAGTTTATACTCAACTTTCCTTTCTTGTATTCTTATATTTTAATCAATTTGCATTTAAGAAAGATGAGGAAAGTTTCCAAAAGAGTTGGAGTGTTTGTTGTGCTGTTTGCGTTTGCTGTACTTGTCGCAGAATGCCGTAAACTAGAGAAGGAGACCCTTGGAGGTGGTTTTGGAGGGGGTGCCGGAGGAGGATTCGGTAAAGGGGGTGGCATTGGCGGTGGTGCAGGAGGAGGGCTTGGTGGAGGAGGTGGTGCAGGTGGTGGTTTTGGAGGTGGAGCTGGTGGTGGTGCTGGAGGGGGACTTGGCGGTGGAGGTGGAGCCGGTGGTGGCTTTGGAGGTGGAAAAGGTGGAGGCATAGGAGTTGGAGGTGGAGCTGGCGGTGGTGCCGGAGGAGGACTTGGTGGTGGTGGTGGAGCCGGTGGTGGTTTTGGAGGTGGAAAAGGTGGTGGTGTAGGCATTGGAGGAGGAGCCGGTGGAGGTGCAGGAGGTGGAGCGGGCGGTGGTTTTGGAGGTGGAAAAGGTGGTGGTGGAGGCATTGGAGGAGGAGCCGGCGGAGGTGTTGGAGGTGGAGCAGGTGGTGGTTTTGGTAGGAGGAAAAGGTAGGAGGAGTAGGAGTTGGAGGAGGAGCTGGTGGTGGTGCTGGAGGTGGAGCTGGCGGTGGTGGTGGTTTTGGAAGCGGAAAAGGTGGAGGTATAGGAGTTGGAGGAGGAGCAGGTGGTGGTGCTGGAGGTGGAGCCGGTGGTGGTTTTGGAGGTGGAAAAGGTGGAGGTATAGGAGTTGGAGGTGGAGCTGGTGGTGGTGCAGGTGGAGGATTTGGTGGTGGTGCCGGTGGTGGGGGAGGACTAGGAGGTGGTGCCGGTGGTGGGGGAGGACTAGGAGGTGGTGCTGGTGGTGGCGGAGGATTTGGAGGAGGTGCAGGTGCTGGTGGTGGAGGAGGATTTGGAGGTGGTGCTGGTGGAGGATTTGGAGGGGGACATTAGTTCCAAAAAGGGCCAAAGGTTTAAGTTTTAAACATGCTAATGCATGCATGAGTGTGGTTGGCATAGACTTAAGAATATTATCGAAAGTTAAGTAATTAAACAATATGAAAATAAGGAGCTAGCTGCAATTGCAATAAGCTTCCTATCAAATTTTATGTAGTAATGTTAGTTTCATATTTCCCCGAGTTAAGATTTACCAGTTGCAAGAAAAGAAGAAAGTTCAAATTAAAATGGACCTCTGTTTACTTTAAACAGGTACATTTATTGTATCCCAAAGTTATTTTGATGTTGACAATATTTGACTCTCTGATTTGTACTTATAATTAATGCTTGCCAACATCAATTCTCCTTCGAATATATGCATCTCATTCTTGCTTTCCATCCGAAATTAATTAGCTACATACATGCATACTCAAAAACCAATTTTATAACTTCATCCAAAGCCAATATTTTACTAATGTTATTTTGGGGTCTTTTATATATTATTCATGAAGAGAAAAGGGAAGATCATATAGTTCAGCATGTGCTTCACACCAATATCTACCGTTCAAAGCAACAACGCTTCAAAGCAACAACCCATTTATTTAGCCAATGAATACGAAATACAAGAATCACTTATAAGTGGTGTCACGGCCTAGGGTCATTGTTGGTTAAAGCGGTTTTCGGCCGCTCTTTAATATAACTCAAAAAAAAAAATACAAGAATCAGAGAATTCTAGTGCTTTAGAACAATTTGCTTTACAAACTTATGTATATAATGTAAATTATATTTGTCTGTTTGCAGCTGAACATGTTTCAGGCCAGACTATGAATCCAGCAATTTCTATTAGCTAGAAAGCCCCTGGAGACTGTGAAATGCCACAAGAAAACTCATAAAATTTTCCTCTCATTCATTCATTTTACTACAGAAACTTAGTAGTAATTAATTTCTTTCCAAGATGGAAATGTTTATAGCCATGCAGGCAGCCAATCCTCGCCATTTATGAAATTAAGCGAAGTCCAGTAAGCAGCTTCCTGATCTGTCAGTGTTTTTGCCCATGGAACTCTCCCTTTTGTGTCCGCTCCTGGCCCGTGGCATTTGTATTCCGCATGGAAAACATGGCTGTAATTTCATTCATAAAACAGGGTTAAAATCATATTTCAGATATAGAAATTTGGATTGGAAATTTGAAGTTGCTTGTGAAACAAGGCAGGTGTATATATAAAAAGAATGTTGCTTGCAGCCTAAGCAAAAATTAAGTTCTTACTCTGGACCGCCCTCGTAGCTCCAATCTGTCCAGCCATGGTCAACAATTGTCCTGGACAAGTATGTCTTTGCAAAAACAACAGTTGAATAAGCACCTTTAGCCCTTCCTAAATATGTGTTTCCAATGCCATAAACTTTTCCTCTTACAAACACAAACCCGCTGTTATCTTTATTACTTTCCCTGTTTTGTGCTGTAATTGACCCATGAATCCTAACCCTCTTGTCTTGAAGCACAAATATCTCACAGTTCTGCATTCATAATATATAGTTATATTCCATTAGATATGTCAAACAAATCAAAATTTAATTATCTCAGAATTCACATAATAGCAAGAAAATTAAAAACTTACATTATAAATGGACCTTCCACGGCCAAAAATGAAATCAATTGAGCCCTGGATGTAGCAATTGTCATAGTAATGCCTTCCTTTATAATCAAAGAGAGTATTGTGAGTACTAAAAAATGCACAATGGTAAAATGCAACCATATCTGCACCCACAAATGCTGCCACTGATTGATTCTGAGAGGTGTACGCTACGCCGGTAGGTGCCTCATTCTGCATTCAAGGATCAGCAAAAAAATTAAGCCAAATGAAACTTTTTTTGATGATAAATGAAGAATTTGAGGGATATTCTGACCTTGAAACTAATGCCAAAGGCGACGAAATGTTTCGCTTCAACGGTAAATGTGGCTGAAGCCTTGTTGTCAGGAGAGCTTTTGGACCAAACAAGGGCAGTTTTTCCTCTACCATTACCTCTCATGAAAATGAAGGGTTTATCTTTTGGTATGTGCACTTTTTCCCTGCCAATTAACCATAATATGAAAAGATTAACTAATCATATTACTAATGATGAACAAAATGAAGAGAAGATTAATTTAATTATTACCGGTATACGCCTTTCCTGAGATGGATGATAACCCATTGATTGTTTCCCTTAGGAACAGAATTAATGGCTTCTTGAACAGAGGTGAAGTGTCCATTACCATTGACATCAACCAAGATTGTTCGGTTGGTGGCAATCTTTTCTGTCAATAATGGGGAGTCTATCACTGTTTCTTTCGACTTTAAGATTAATTTGCCATTAGCAAACCCTGGGAAACTGCAGATTGCAATTGCCAAAATGGCTGCAAAGGCAAGAAGATGCATTTTCCAATACATTCTCCCTTTTTTCTTTTTTTTTTTTTGAAGGGGTTAAGCTGGTTTTAAGCTTGCAAATTTGTTCTTTAGAGACGTTTTCCCAAGATTTTTTTTTTTTGGTATGGAGTTTGTTTGGAAGGTAAGAAATTGGGTGTTCATAAATTGGCGCCGAAGTTTGTTCTGCAATGAAAATCTCTATTTTAGTGCTCCTCCATCAATTTCTTTTGTGGTTCTTTTTTCCATTCTTTTTTAGAATTAGTTCTTGAACTAATTGCCACGTGTATGATCTTATATAGGGAGTACTAAAAATTAACACTGAGATATTAATCCTTAAAAACATTTGAATTTAGTATATACTATATAGAATTCAAGTTTTTTTTTCTTTGCAAACTCTAAATTAGAATTAAAATGAAATTCAATAGTATTGAATAATAAATTACCAATAGAAAGAAAAATGGCATGGCCTACTCACATCTGATCAACCATTTTGACCATTAATTTAATTTAGTATAATCTTTTCTCCTCTCTCATCAGTAATTTTTGCCAACTGGGTGTGTGTCAGGTTTTCTCTAAGGAAATTCTGATGGCAGGAAACAATAAATCTTCAAACCCAATGGAGAAAACATAAATAAATGATGAATAAAAGTAGGTCTGGAATCAAATGAAATTTATGAAAAATGGTGATTTAATGTTAAACTTGACAGTTTCTGATGTGACTAGTTACTAAAAAAACAATGAACTCTGGAGGGCTTCCCCTGCTATACACCATACGAAATAAGATACTCAATTTTGTTACATAGCAAAGTAATATAAATATATGCTGCCAAATTACTTAATGCACATTTCGACAAGGCCAAGCAAGCAACTATAGAATAGTCCTCTTGCTTTCCTAGGCTGTAGCCATATCTGCAATTATATTCAAGATGATCATCATGGTTATGAAAACCATAGTTGCATTAATGTTTTTTCTGCTTCAATTAAGGTTTGGGATTAAAGCTTCTTCTGAGGGTGGCCTTTCTTATCATTTCTATGAGAAATCATGTCCACAAGTTGAGGATATTGTTAAAGATGGACTTGAGGCTGTATTTCTCATGGATCCTACTTCACCAGCTGCTTTGTTAAGGCTTATGTTCCATGACTGCCAAGTTCAGGTATCTATATGTAGCCTCAAGAATTTCAGACAATGAGAATATTTGTCTGTCATAATTTTATCTTGTCTGAAAATTGAAACATTTGACATGATCTGTCTTGTTTTTCTTATGACAGGGTTGTGATGCTTCCATTCTAGTTGATTCAAGAGAGGGAGGTGAAATGGCCTCAAGTAAGAATTTTGGGATTAGAAAGAGGGAGTTAATAAGCATGTTAAAATCAATAGTGGAAGCACAATGTCCCCAACAAGTTTCTTGTTCTGATATTATCATATTGGCTGCAAGAGAGGCAGTGGCTCTAACTGGAGGGCCAAGGATAAAGGTTCCCTTGGGACGCAAGGATTCTACTCGAACGCCTAGCTATGAATTTGCGGATCAATTGCTGCCTCCTGCAACAACTGGAGTAGCCAACATGCTTAACATTTTTGCCAAAAAAGGAATGACTCTTCCGGAATCTGTTGCCATTTTAGGTAATCACATGGATTCTTGAACATTCATGACTAAATATAGACATATCAGCATCAACAATTGTAGATGAGCTTTTAAAAGCTTATATTGTTTCATTATTAAAAGTCTTGCACCTTTCTATTTACTCTATAAAACAAAAACGTTGCTTTGTAACCTTTTCAGGTGCCCATACCCTTGGTGTCACACATTGTTCAAGCATTCAGAACCGCCTTTACAGTTCCGAAAATGGTGAGCTTAGCGTAATGGAGCCGAGTTTTGCAGCGTTTTTGAGGTTAAGCTGTCCCCAGGGACCCTTAACATCAAATTTAAGCTTTGTTGTCAATGATCCTACTTCGTTTGTGTTTGATAATGCATATTATGTTAGTGCAATGGAAGGCAGGGGAGTACTCAAAATAGATGCTGAAATGGTATTAGACCCGGAAACAGCTCGTGTTATGCAACGTTTCGCGGTTAATCAAGATGATTTCTTCAGGGAATTCTCTTCTGCATTTGCCAAACTATCTTGTTCTGGGGTTCTAACTGGGGAACAAGGTGTTATTAGAAAGAATTGCAATGCAATAAACTGATCAGAGTTGTTGGTTCTGCACAAATTATCTGCATTAATTAGAACTTGATTTTCATTTTCTGTTCTGTCTTGATTATTGTTTGTCATAAAATGCTTGTTGGACCAATGACCATGTTTCTTCCACTTTCTACCTTGCCAGTTATCAATAAGACTGATGAAATTTCACACATTTGTCAATATAATTGCAATGGACATCTGATTGGCAGAGTTTTGATATTTCTGGTTTATTGAGAGCCCAAACATGGAAATTCCAAGCTGGACAATTGTAATATCAATTTTTAATTTATGTTTCCAAACCAGTTAGGTTCAGCTACAAGAACTGGTTGGTTTATCATGCAAAAATCCCTCACTCAAAAGAGACTGTTTTATATTTTATTTTTCAGGCACATTTTTAATATTTGATGGATTATAAGAAAAACTTACAATGTCTAATCACAAATCTTGAGCCACCAATTAACTTTCAATATTAAGAACCTTATAAGATGAAATCACATTGTGTATCAGTATTACATATTGAACATGCTCTTGAATCTTGATATATGTCATGTTTGAAATTCCAGCAGTATTCATCTTTTTGTTTGAAATCACATTGGCCAAGAATATTCCTGCAATCTTCATTTTTGGAGATTCCACAGTTGATGTAGGAAACAACAATTACATCGACACGCTTGCAAAGGCAGCATTTCCCCATGGAATTGACTTCTGCAATGGAGCTCCCTCTGGGAGATTTAGTAATGGTAGAACAGTCATTGATATCTTAGGCAGGTTTCGGTTCTGTTACCTTGTGCCTCAAGTTACTTTGCCCTCAAGTACATATTAGACAACATTAATTAATATGAACTTATTATAGTTTATATGGCAATGGCAGGACAGGATTTGGGTGCCAAGAATTTCACCCCTGCATACTTGGCTCCAACTACCACCGGTGACATGGTTCTAGAAGGCGTCAATTATGCTTCTTCAGGTTCTGGTATTTTGAACAACACTGGCACAATCTGGGTAATATTTCTTCTACTCTCAATGTGTTATCACCTCAGAAAATTAAAGAACGGAAAAAGTATCATTTTACCCTTTGAACTTGTAGCGTTTATTGCCACGTCAGCGTCTTGACGGTGCCGTTAGCCTAAGGGGGCAAAACGTCCCAAAATTGAAGTTCAGGGGGCAAAATGTCCAAAATTGAAGTTCAGGCAAGTTCAAGGGGGAAAAGGAGGTATTAAGTCATTAAAGAACTTGTGTGGATATAAATGCCAAGTGTTAATCCTTACAAATTTTACAAATTTACAGGGGGGTCATATTAGCTTAGATGAACAAATCAGTAACTTTGTGGAAACAAAGCAAGAAATTGTGTCAAGAATGGGGAGACGAGAAGCAAAAAGACTGCTGAAACATAAAGCATTGTTTATGGTTGTGACCGGTGCAAATGATTTCTTAAATGGGCAGAAATTGGGTTTTTGGCAGAATAATGTATCATCTCAAGAAGCATACTTAAACATTCTGACTTCAGAATTCAAGTCCCAACTTACAGTAAAAGATCATTTTCCCCAGAATCCTGTTTATATTGAAATCTTAGTACAAAAATGTTATATAATATAATATGGTGCATGTTTTCAAATTGTGCAGAGACTTTATCATTTGGAAGCTAGAAAGATTGTTGTGACAAATATGCCAAGAATTGGATGTATCCCTTACATGAGAGATAATTATCCTGATGTAACCGGTTGTGTTGCTTCTCTAAACCTGCCAATCCAGTCATATAACAATAAATTGAAGAGCCTGCTCAAGGAACTGACAGAAAATCTTGTCGGTTCGACCTTTATTTATGCAGATATTCATGCAATGCTGGATGACATCCTTCACAATTACAAATCATATGGTACTGCATGTGTCTCTAATGAATACAATACAAGCAATTAGCAGAAATTTTGTGGTTATGATGATTTGATTTTGTTTCTGCAGGATTTCAAAACATACGTTCTGCTTGCTGTCACAGTGCTGGAGCTCATGGGGGAGTAATCCCCTGCTTTCCGCTATCTCGAGTTTGTTCTAACAGGACCAAGTATGTGTTTTGGGATGCATTCCATTTGACAGAAACCAGCAATCTGATTGCAGCTAAGCATATGATGGATGGTGGTCTAAATTACATGTTGCCTATGAACATCCGCCAATTACTCCATTCTTGAGCTGTTATTTGTTGTGATGACATAAATGAAGCTTTCTATTGGTCAAAATATTAATACTATATATTAAAATTTAAATGCAAATCATTCTGCCAATTGTTTCATTTTTCTCCCTTACAATTATGTACATATTCCATCCTCCTAATAAATATGTTAGGCAAATTTTTTTCCAATTTTAAAGTGTCAATTAGGTTATAGTAGGTGAATTTGCGGTGGAACCAAGTGACATAGAAATGAATCTGTGGACTAGAGACATTATCATGCAAAATTATAAGGTGGTCAAATTAGAGTTAAATTATTGGTCTAGCATTAATTGTACATATATGTATATACCTGCCAATCTTGCTCTTGGAATACAGCTATATTTTCATGGGCAAAGGCAAGTAGGCAGCACGATCTGTTAAGTTTAATTAGCAATTTCCTTTGTCATGGAATAGGGCCATTCTTGATTAACAACACCAGCAAGATTATCAGTAATGTAATCTCGGATTAGCACTAAAATTAATGACCCACTAGTGAAGTTATTAACCTTTTTTCCATAATCAACAAATTAGCAAGAAGATTAAGTAAAAGACTTGTGTCTTTATAACGTGACTATCTTTATCAGCTTATTTTTGCATATGTAATATGAAAAAATGGAAAAAGCAGATTAAAATTTGATGGATATTGCAGAAATGGCACAGAGCTTGTCAGGGCAGATAGCAGGGAAGAGTGCTTAATTAATTATATTATGAAAAATTGAATTCCATGCTGAAGGGAAAAAAAAGGTGAAGCTATAGCGACATACACTGAAAACCCTATGGCTTTATCTTTTAAACGCCATTAAGATTCAAGCAAGTTGCCAACAGGAAAGTTAGATTAACAATATTAACCCAGTTTATTTAACAGCTTATCTATTGAAAAAAGCTTAAGTTAGGTCAAACAGAAAATTCACAAGTGCTTTCCAAAAGTGCTTTTTAGTTGTTTTTGAACTAAAAGCCAAATGCTCTAAATTGAAGCTTTTTTTATAAACACTTTTTCAAAAAAACTTTAAACTAGGTCAAACGGGCACTACAAATCTACTACTCCATCTACTGCAACTTTTTGGAGCTTCATATAGTAGTGCCTTAAACAGAGGAACATGCATATATAGGTCTAGATACCCCTAGGAATCAATAGGTTGATGGTAATTGGCAATTCGGCATCTGTTGCAATGTAGTAATTCAATTTGTATCATTAGAAAAAAGAAATCCAATTTAGCATTTAATATACCCATTTGATCATTTGTTGCATTCATCATGGGAGTCATTTCGACGGTTGATTATTAATGCGGCCATGTTCATAGAATCATAATCTTACTATCTATATATTTTTTCTTTTATTACTAGTATATTACTATATTAAAGTAAGATTAAGGAGAAAAAAAAAACTTCTAAAAGTTTAAAAAGATAGTAATATAAACCCCATGGCCCATGACCATTGGGAAAGATCAAAGATGTACTTTGGTGTTATTTTGCATGAATTTTGTAAATGAACCAAAGTCCAAAACTATAGTAGTAGGAGTGAATTCTGAAATGTCAATAAATGAGTAAATATTTTTTTATGCTAAAAACAATAAATGACGACTTGCTTGTTAGGGAAACACTCGCAGGCTACGTTGAATCACAGACCTCTGTTAAAAATGATATTATAATTTTTTTTTTTTGGGTTTGAAATTTAAACAGTTAGGTAGCTGGTGAAATTAATTATTTCTTCCACTAGCGTGAGCAAAAGCACCAAGCCGCAGTATCCGGGAAACAAAATTCAAACTATAGCCAATTTTAACAAAAAATTAAAACGTTTTTCTTACAAGGGGGGCTTTAATTTCTTGTTTCTTCTTCTCACGGGGTTTTTACTGAGAAGTTGCAGTTCATTTAATGTCACCACCCTGTTACCTGTTGCTGGAATTCTCATCTATAAAAACCTCTCTTATTTTCCTTTCAAATTTAAGGTTTCATGTCATTTGATCTTGTTTCGTTTTCTTACCCAGAACCAAACTAGTGTTCTTTCTTGACTTCATCATCATGAGTGTTAGGATTGTGTTGGTGACTACTGTCTGGTTGTTGTTACTAAAACTCTGTTTGGCTGATCAGAATCTTGCTGCTAATTTTGTTTTTGGAGACTCCTTGGTTGATGCAGGGAACAACAATTACATTGCATCACTTTCCAAGGCTAATTATGAACCAAACGGGATTGATTTGGGAGAGCCCACCGGTCGATACACCAATGGAAGAACAATCGTCGACGTTATAGGCAAGTTGCATTAATTCCAAATTGTCGACTTCTGCTCCATTTCAATCAGTAAAAATATTGCAGATGGTCATGAATTAATCATCATCTTTTATAATTTCAGGTCAGGAATTGGGTATTCAAAGTTTTACTCCTCCTTACTTAGCTCCTACAACTAGCGGCCCATTGATTCTCCAGGGTGTCAATTATGCTTCTGGTGGAGGTGGAATTCTCAATCAAACTGGAAAAATCTTTGTAAGGTTTTTCTTCAACATTTTTATGAAAAATTGAATATATCCCATATTTGAGATTTACATTAGAAATAACTATATGTATACTAATTAATAACAGGGTGGTCGAATAAACTTGGATGCACAGTTGGATAATTTTGAAAATACAAGGCTAGACATAATCTCAAGCATAGGTGTTCCAGAAGCTTTAGAGCTACTTCAAAATGCTTTGTTCTCAGTGACGATTGGTTCCAATGATTTCATTAATAACTACTTTACACCCGTACTCTCAGCCGCCGAGCAGAAGCTTGTTCCTCCTGAAGTGTTTGTGGCCTCCATGATTGCAAAATTCAGGCTCCAACTTACTGTAAATATTAATATCAACTCAACTCTGTCTTATCATATCATTCAAATCGTCACTTTGGAATGTTATAAGAAATTTGATAGTATACATATTTTTGCAGAGACTTTACTCTTTGGGTGGTAGAAAGATTATTGTGGCAAATGTTGGTCCAATTGGTTGTATACCATATATGAGAGACCTAAATCCGACAGCAGGAGATAGTTGTGTTACTCGTCCGAATCAAATGGCTCAACAATTCAACAATGAGTTGAGGAGTCTAGTCAAAGAGCTCAGCACAAATCTGCAGGGATCATTTTTTGTGTATGCAGATGTTTACCGAATTGTAGACGATATCATACAAAATTACAGATCATATGGTAAAGTACCCAATGCTGTAAAATTTAATTTCAAGTATAGAATATAAAATATAATTTCGTCGAACATGTTCTGAAGAAATGACTCAATCATGATTCTTAATTCCTTGACAGGTTTTGAGAGTGAAAGCTTTGCCTGCTGCTATCTTGCAGGCAACTATGGTGGCTTGATTCCCTGTGGACCGACATCGAAAGTTTGTCCTGACAGATCTAAGTATGTGTTTTGGGATCCTTACCATCCTTCTGATGCTGCCAATGTTATTATAGCAAAACGTCTCCTCGATGGTAACTCCGATGATATTTCTCCGATGAACGTCCGCCAACTTGCTAAGCTTTGATTATTAATTTATTATTATGATGTAAAAAGTCTGATAAGGCAAATTTAGACAGTCATTATAGTTCAAGTAACACTACTGATATAGTACATGCATGATACTAATTGTACCATCATTTAGCTAATCAATCAGTTGTAATAAACTCCAAAATTGTGTTGTTTTTACTGGAGTATTACAGAATGTAAAGTCTTTGGTACTTGGAACTTGGAAGACAGTAATGATGAACACATTATGAGGATGAAAAGATATAGTAGTAAAATTAAACGTGACCTACACGTTTTTCCTCTTCAGATGGTCCTGATATACTACTGTATAACATTAAACGTTTCCACCTACAATTTTTACTACTGTCAGCAGTTTATCCAACAAGCAAGGTAAATTAGGAAAACAGGGGAGACAAAACTGCTAAACAGAATTGATTGCCATTAATCAGATATATTCATGACTTGGCCATCTCAATTAGCTTAGTTTAGCTAATTGATATGAAGAATCAAGAATATATGAATATATGCTAACATGGAATTTGATTTTATACAGAGAATTTTCTCAATTCTTTAAGGAATTGGTCACTGATCCCTGACTAATCCGAATCCGACTCACGTCGCACACTTGATTATGATGGAACATGCCGTTTACCACTCCATCAAATCTCTTATTGGTGGTGGTCTTAAGAGTTTAATAATGCCAACAAAATCTTCGATCTTTTTTTATTTGTTTTTGTAAGAATTTTATGTCCGGAATTTGTTTTCTGACACGTTATCCGCAGATGTCACCATCCAAAGGACCTAAATGGGCACGCAATTCAAAACATATCCTAATGTACTTCTTCCTTAAACAAACTAAACTCGACATGTTCTTAGATTCCCAAGCTAATCTATCTAAACTAACTAAAGCTCGAGAAAGAAAAAGAATGGGCCAATCCTCACCGGAGAAACTAATTCTTGTCAACCGTGAACCCGATGGGATCGCGACCATCACCATCAACCGACCCGGATCGCTCAACTCGTTGACTCGGCCCATGATAGTGGACCTGGCCCAGGCATTCAAGGCCCTTGGGAGAGACGACTCGGTGCGAGTCATCATCCTCTCCGGATCGGGGCGGGCATTCTGTTCAGGCGTCGACTTGACGGCGGCCGAGCAAGTTTTCAAAGGCGATGTCAAGGACCCGGAGGCCGACCCTGTTTTCCAGATGGAACACTGCCCCAAACCCATAATTGGTGCTATCAACGGATTCGCGGTCACTGCTGGCTTCGAGATCTCGCTTGCTTGTGATATTTTGGTCGTCGCTAAAGGAGCCAAGTTTATGGATACTCACGCCAGGTATTTGATTTCTTGTCTCTCAAAGTTAAATACCTGTATATTTGAACATAAAACATTGCAAAATTGTAGGTAAGCTAAAATATTGAGAATTCTTGAAACAGAGGTGTTTGGGATGGTTTCTTCACTACATTTGCTGAAGTTAATTTCTCTATTTATAATATGTTTACATAGCCATATACAGCAATTCAACTATACAATAACTTAGTGTGGGATTACATTCACATTTAGTGGGATTCTAGCTTTATTGCTGCTTGGTCAATTCTGTTAATCAAAGTAATTGATTGCTCAATTAATTGCTTTGATTGTTCTTCAAAATATACTGTATTGATTATGGGTTGATTTTGCTGTTTTGAAGATTTGGGATATTTCCATCATGGGGTTTATCTCAGAAGCTTCCACGCGTTATAGGACCCAACAAGGCTCGTGAAGTGTCGTTAACAGCCACGCCATTGACAGCAGAGCAGGCTGAGAAGTTGGGGTTTGTGAATTATGTTGTTGAGGAAAGTGAATTGTTGAAGAAAGCTCGACAAATTGCAGGGGCAATCGTGAAGAATAACCAAGACTTGGTTATTAGGTACAAGTCTGTAATCAATGATGGATTGAAGTTGGATCTTCATCATGCTCTTGCTCTGGAGAAGGTATTCACTTCTTATTCATCTTTTCTTATGTATACCATAGGATTGATATGAAGTTCTGCTTTTGATTGGTTAGTAAGGACTCAATACTGAAATTCCCAAAGCTTTTGACTTTCCTAAGTTTAACATAGAAATGGGAATTGGTCTTAGCTTCAAGTTGTTCTTGTTTGAAAAACAATGACTGCACTCTGCATTTTGACAAAACTCAAAAGCTGTAGTAAGTGTGTGCTTCTGCCATTTTAGTTACTAATCATGAAGATGAGGGTTCTATTTCTCCCTCTTTCTTTATTAACCCTGTATTTAAGACAAAAAGGCCAGAATTCCCATTGATTTTCCTGAGCTTATGTAATGAACTTGTTCACCAATTAGAGCTGATAGGCATAGATTTCTGCCATTGGTCACTTTTGCATATTGTCCTTTGTAACTGTAGCAGGTATGCAGCTCATATGATTGTTTGTGCATAATAGTATATATAATTTTGTGAGTTTCAGGAGAGGGCTCATAAGTTTTACGATGGAATGACAACAGAGCAGTTTAAGAAAATGCAGGAATTCATAGCTGGACGGAGTTCCAAGAAACCATCTTCCAAGTTGTAATTAATCCTATGGAATATTTGTCTTCCTGATTAATTATTGTTGTAAAAAGAAAATGTTTTCGGCCACATAAGCTGGGAAATCAATAGTAATATGAATAAATTCTTGGTTACAGCATGATAGCTGGTCATTCAATTTACATGAATATTGGCTCTGCCAAAACAAAAGATGCAGAGGTCTAGTTTTGAACATAATAATAACAGCATTATTTGGAAAATTGCTAATTGAAATTCCTTTCTATCTTCAAATTATTTAATTGTGTTCAATTATATTATGCCATTAAGCTGCTCTCGTCTAGATTATTTGCAATGAAACTTATATCTGCAATCTGCTTTAGTGCAATGAAATGTTTTCTGAAGAAGCTTAAATAACTGTCAGAGCTGGAAGGTGCATCATGCATGCAATGTAATTTAATGTAATTTATTTACTATAAATCTAGTACTCCTCAATTCCATTGGCCAAATGTTACCATTTCAAGAGAGTGCTAAAGTTTGAATAAAATTTCTCAGTTGTCTGCCAAAAACTTCATTTTGGGAGGATAAATATATATTATATAACAGTATGCAACTCTCAATTTTCTACCAAATTGCATTCAAGAAAATGCAGGCTTTTATTAGTTTTACATAATTAAAACAACCGGCAATTATTCAGTAAATATTGTTAGACATCCTTTGGGGGAAAAAAGCAGCCCCAAAATGGCAACAGCCCATTTTCAAACCCAAAAAAGGTCCAATAAAAGAAAGTTACTAAAATTTAAGAAAGGCCCAATACAATTATAAACCACCCCCAAAAAAAGGGTAATCCTAATCCCTTACAAACACAAACACCTATTTGTGCCAAAAAAAAACCGTATAAAAACCCAGAAAGTCTGCTACAAATTAAGTAGAAAAAAAACCTAGAGCAATCCTAACCAAATGGCAGAAAGATCATCCATTTCGCAGAATGGGGCAGATTCAGGTTTTTTCCTTTTTCTTCTTTTTTTAATGTTAATATATATTTGGAGTATAGCTCTAATTAATCCTTGCTTCTATTTTTGCTAACGATTTCTTATGTATACTACCGGCAATGATTGAAATCGCATTGACAAAGTTTAAATACTATAATCTGTGAATAATCATGAATAACAAATATTAGTTGTATATAATATAAATTGATTAATTATCTTAATTACTTACATGATCTCACTAATTTACTAATTTGTTTTTCTCTTGCTGATCATTAATTATCTATGGACTATATATAAAAACAGTATCGAAGCAATGCTTGGTTAAGTTTGAGCAGTTTGATTCTATAACTGGTGATGATGATTTTAACTATCATCAATTTGTCAATAATCCCAAGGTAACTAACAAGGAAACCCTAAAAAGGATAATGAAAGAGTATAAGGCTCTTACGAAGCATCTGCCTGAATCAATCTTCGTCAGAGTGTATGAACAAAGGGTTGATCTAATGAGAGCTGCAATCATGGGTGCTCAAGGGACTCCTTATCAGAATGGCCTTTTCTTCTTCGATATCTCTTTCCCTGATAACTATCCCAACACCCCTCCCAAGGTTCATTACCATTCATTCGGGCTCAGATTGAACCCTAATTTGTATGCAAGTGGCTATGTTTGTTTGAGTTTGCTTAACACTTGGAAAGGCAAAGAAACTGAGATGTGGAACCCTGCGGAGTCGACAATTCTTCAGGTTTTGGTTTCAATCCAGGGGCTTGTTCTTATTGAGAAACCTTACTACAACGAGCCTGGAAAAAAACCGGCCTCGTCCTGGAAAGCTTATAATGAAGATGTGTTTGCCTTGTCTTGCAAGTCAATGATTTTTGTGTTAAGAAACTCTCGAATGTCATTATCACAATCCAATAGTTCTACACAAGAGGCGATTCCGATCATCGCGACCAGGAATTTCGAGGGTCTAGTTGAGGACCATTTTCGACGGCACGCCAGCACAATATTAAGAGCTTGTATTGCTTATAACAAGGGTCAAGTTCGCATCGGCTTCTTTAATGCTACTGGTAACGCACCAGCTGCTTCAAAGGGATTTATCAAGGTATCATCAAACAAATTCAAGAAGACCATGAACGAACTTTATCCACAACTTTTCGAGGCCTTCAGTATAATCAATGCTCCTAATTTACCGCCTGAAAAGCTGGAGACTGAAGAAAATGGTGTTTTAAGCAAATTGAAAACATTTTTTTGTGCACATTGAAGGGCTACATTAGATACTTGATCGTTTACAAGTTTTTTCAATTCAGAAGACTCGAACTTGAGTGAACCACTTGTTGGTGGAGTAATTATTTTCTATTAAATGTAATTAAACCGGCACGCCTTAGCTTAGCTAATAAATGTAATCCGCAATGCCAAAATGTTACTATTCCAAGAGAGTGCTAAAGTTTGAATAAAATTTCTCATTTGTCTGCCAAAAAGTTCAATTTTTGGAGTATATTTACAACTCTCAATTTTCTACCAATTGCATTCAAGAAAATGCATGGCTTTTATTTTATTATTATTATTTTTTTAACCTCACAAATTCGAATCCGACCGGCATAATTAAAACACACAGCAATATTCAGTAAAGTTTGTTTTTTTTTGGTGAAATATTCAGTAAAATTTGTTTTTTTTTTCGTGATATATTCAGTAAATATAATTTGTTAGACATAAAAATAGAATAATTTCCTTCGGGAAAAAGAAAAAGGAGCCCCAAAATGGCAACAGCCCGTTTTCAAACCCAAAAAAGGTCCAATGATAGAAATCCATTTTAAATCTTAAGAAAGGCCC
>AWWV01015169.1:0-22592 GCA_001974805.1 Corchorus capsularis
TGACCCTCCCTTATCCTGCGCACCCCCTCCTTTCCCAATCTCATCTCATCATCATATAATATATCATTCCTTTCAATTTTGTTATCACATCAATTCCTCGATTCCTCGGTTTTATAGGGTCTTCAAAAGTTTTACTTTTTTTTTTTGAGGGGTTATTTCTTTCTGTCTCTGAGGGAAATAAACGAAAGCGATCACCTTTATTTTTATTTTTTTTCTGGGTTCTTTTAAAAGCTCAGATCACATCATCAGATTGTTGAATTTGGAAATTTGCGAGCGTGGGGGTGTTAGGAGTTTGGGTTTTGGGGTATTTTTTGACGAGAGATGTCTGATGCTCCGGGGATTGATGAATCTGCTCTCGCTCTGTTGGAAGCCATTTGGGCATGACGGGGAAAATCACGAGGCGAACGGTGTTCTTGGCGGCGGAGGTACTGGTGGCTCTAGAGAAGGTAAAGACGGCTTGCTTTGGTTTCGGGATATAGGGAAATATGGCTCTGGCGAGTTTTCCATGGCCGTCGTCCAAGCAAACCAAGTACTCGAGGATCAGAGCCAGATCGAGTCTGGTCAATTCGGCACTTTTGTTGGGATCTACGATGGACACGGTGGCCCTGAGGCTGCCCGTTACGTTTGCGATCACTTGTTCAGGCACTTTCGAGGTTCGTGACTTTTGTAGGGGGATGTTTTTTATACTAAAGCTTGCCCAATTCTGTTCAAATTAAAAATGTGATTTTCATGTGTTATTCTTCAGGGTTTTCTATATTAGATGTGTTGATATTTGAATTGGTAAATGGGGAACTGTATAACAGTAATTTTCAGTCAGTTTTTTGCTTTCCCTTTTTTCCTTTTAGGTTTGAAAAAGTTCAGCTTTTTATTGGGTACTTTAATTGAGCTAGGAGAGGTGTGTATCTAGTACAGTTACATTTGAAAGGAGGTATCAAAATACTTTTTGGAAGCTACTTTTGGTATTTGTTAACTTCTTTTCATGTTCGTTGTGGCTAAAATTGGAGTCATTTATGGCTTCAAAAGCAGACAGATGTAAGGTACTCTATGGATATTTTTATATAGGACTAAAAATGGATGAAATTTCTGGTCGTCATGATAGGTAACTGATCATGTTGAAGTCCAAACTAAAATTTTCTATTATAAAGTCTGTGTCCAGAAAATTTGAATCTGTTGAATTCAACAGTCTTGAGTTTTGATATCAATGGATATTAGTGGGGCATTATGTTTACCACTGCAAATTGCCTTTTTATCCAAAAAGAAAATCCCCTTTATTGTCTAAGCCTTAGTTTTTCTATGGGCTATGCTGTCAAGTTCTTGTTTCTTTGGTTAACTTCTAGAAAAGGAGCTGTTCTTATGTTGGCATTCTTAGGTTTTGTGTTTATGCAGCAATAACAGCTGAGTCACATGGAGTTGTGACTGATGAGACCATTCAAAGAGCTTTTCTTCAAACAGAAGAAGGGTTTACTGCCCTTGTGTCAGAGTTATGGAGTACTCGACCCAATATGGCGACAGTTGGGACATGCTGTCTGGTTGGAGTAATATATCAGCAAACACTTTTTATAGCAAATCTTGGTGATTCGCGTGTTGTTTTGGGCAAGAAGGTTGGCAACACTGGAGGAATGGCTGCTATGCAGTTGTCAGCAGAACACAATGCAAATATTGAGGATATCAGGCATGAACTTAAGGATTTACACCCAAATGACCCGCAAATTGTTGTCCTTAAGCATGGAGTTTGGAGAGTAAAGGGCATTATTCAGGTTATATAAACACCTTTTACAACTTTCAAAATTCAGCATATTGAAGCATGCATATAATTCTTTAACTTTGAAATCCCTTTTCTTTCCTTTCTGGGTTGGAAAGGAGGAGTGGGGGGCTGGTAATTGTGGGGATTATTCTTCAAATTGCTGGTGCTGCTGAGCTTGTAGGTTTATCCATGAAAATCAGCACAGACACAGTCTCCTAGGTGTTATAGAATCAATGTTTTGTCTTTCCATTCTAAGTAGTGTGCTAATTTTCTCTGTAGTCAAAGCATTTTTGCAACTCTGCATTTACTTGCTTATGCCTTATATATGTTTTTGGAACAGTAGAATTAGGAAAACTACAATTACTTTGTTATACTTAGGGCTTGAGAACTTACACTCGATTAATTAGTAGAATTATTAGCATCTCTAATCTGAAAGTCAACCAAAAGTGAGATTTCCCTGCCCGTTTCCTTTAAATAAGGCATTTTGGTTTCTGAATCACCTAAAATAATGAATGTTTATTCTTTGATTGAGTCCATTTTTCTATAAGTTGTTCATATCTGACTAGATGTATTACTACATTTTTTTTCCTACTTTTTTCTCGCTTTCATAATGTTCCTTCGTAAATCATCATGTCATGTCTTCAATATCATGATTGTATTTGATGCAGGTTTCTAGATCTATAGGCGATGTTTATATGAAACACGCACGGTTTAACAGGGAACCAATTAATGCAAAATTCAGACTTCCTGAACCAATGCACATGCCTATATTGAGTGCCAATCCAACTATTATTTCGCATGCTCTCCACCCAAATGATTCTTTCCTTATCTTTGCATCTGATGGTCTATGGGAACACTTGAGTAATGAAAAGGCTGTGGATATTGTTCACAGTCATCCACGTGCAGTAAGATTTTGACCTTATTTCTTATGTTTATTGAAGGCATAGTTTCTTGCATTAAAGCTTTTTTGTGTTTTCATGCCATTTCCTGTAGGCACTAGATTACCTGCAAAATTTGAAACTTGATTAGGAATTCTCTTCATGTCATTGCATCTGTGGTTGGTGTTGATACAGGATTTCAATTTTCAGATCATCATGTGACCAACCCATTTCTGATTCATTTGTGTTGATACAGAACTGCCTTTCCTTGGTCCTTGGTTGTCGATTTGTTGGTTATCTACCCCCTCTTCTGAATAGAACAGATTATGCATTTGTAGCTGGCTTGTAGTTCACTAATTTGTACCTTTTTGTGATCATATATTGATACTAAATTTCTGTTTTTACTCGATCATGAGTTTGTTCTTCTAGAAATTCCATATCTTATTGAGTTAGTGAAACGACTATTTCTCAGTTGCCATTCACAAATGCAATCGCTTCTAGTTGAGTTTTGTTAGGATATATATGAGAGGCAGTCCTATGGTTTTTAAGGTTTTGCTCATGAGCCTCAACAAATGCAGGGTAGTGCCAAAAGGCTGGTCAAGGCTGCACTACAAGAAGCAGCCAGAAAACGAGAAATGAGATATTCGGATCTTCGGAAGATTGACAAGAAGGTTCGACGGCATTTTCACGATGATATAACTGTTATAGTGTTATTCTTTAATCATGATCTTATATCCAGAGGTGCTGTCCAAGACCCTCCAGTATCCATTCGAAGTGCACTGGAACATAGATAATTCATTAAAAAACAAATAGATTTATGCTTCATCTGGTTTTTGCCAAAAGCTCAGATAACTGCAGTGCCAACAGAAGACATTTCAGTTTCACCATTTCAGCGGTGGAGTTCTGCACTGACGTCGCGGATGCACTGCTCGGATATTGATATAGAGAGCACTTGTATTAAGAGGATTCAAATTTGTAAAATGAGTGTAACCTTCATTTACTGAAAAGTCTACGTATAATTCGTAATTCCTCAGTATAATCTAATTAAATGCATGCAGTCTTTGCCATTCTGACTTTGTTATTTTATTGCCCTTTTTTTTGAATGAATGATTCTCTTTTTCTTTTCGCAAATCCATAGTATAATGATCCATAAGTTGTCATGGATGCTATGCATTTTTCGGTACATTCTTGTAATTTGGAAAAGTTTGATGTTAGATCGATGTCTCTTAAATAAGATTTTGTTCCGAGTCTTGTGAATAGAGAAGAGAAAATAGATGTAAGAGAGTTTCTCTCTGTTTGAACTTTGAAGTTAATGTTGAAAATTTTCTATTATCTTGTCTTGTCTAAATCAGCTTTCAACATGTGATAATTTTAATGTGCTTGATGCCAAATAAATAAATAAATAAAATGCTTACTTCTGGAAATGATAATTTGCAGATCTTGTTCATTGGATTTAAAAGGGCCTGGTCCAAGGTGAAAATCCATTGCCCACATGAAAAAGCCCATATAATATTACACACGGGCCGGGTGCCACGGCTCGTAATTTATCCACAAAGTCAGGGACCATTTTGGAAAATTCATTCACGATTCAGTCTAGCGCGAGTCCTCGCCGGTCTCTGAAACCAAACCAAAGAAAAAAAAAAAACTCTCTTCGCTAATCTAAGACCATTTCCATGGCGATAACAAAGTCGAGCTCTTAGAAAATTGGTAAATAGTTGTTCTTCTCTGTTATCATTGAAGTTTCTGCTAATGGAATCAAGATCAAGCTTATCGTACTTGTTATCTTGCGCGTGGATTCTCGTTGCACTGAGTGGACTCGCAACTCTCACCGAGTCTGCTCAACAAGCATTCAAGAGAGATCCCGGTCACCCTCACTGGCACCACAGCGCCTTCCTCGATGTCCGCGACAGCGTCCGATCCGATGTTCGCCGTATGCTCCACTCGCGTGCCGAGGTCTCCGATTCTCTCCCTCTCAATATCTTATTGAATTAGTGAAGAAATTAATCCTATCAGCGTTTTCGATTCCAATTTTACTCTTTCAAATTTGTTGAGAGCTAAGCGTTCAATTTATGATTTTAGAACATTGAAGTTGCGAAGGTTATAGGACTCCCGATTTGAGCTTAAAATATGCTAAAATGTAATTCAAAATGTGAATTGCGTTCTAGAAACTTGGAGAAATAGTGGCTATCAGGTTCGGTTTATTCATCTTTGATTATGATTAGAAGAGGTTGTCTTGTGCAGGTTCCATTTCAGGTTCCGCTCGAAGTGAATGTGGTGCTAATTGGTCTCAATGGAGATGGTGGCTATAGGTACACGGTTGATGCACCGAAATTGGAGGAGTTCCTTAGAGTGAGCTTTCCCTCGCATAGGCCTTCCTGTCTCGAGAGTGGGGAGCCCCTAGATATAGAGCATCATGTTGTTTATAACACGTTTCCTGTAAGCCTTTTCATTGTCAATTCACGTTTCTCATAATTTTTGTGCTCTTTAGTTGATACTCCTGCTTCAGGTTTTAGCTAGAGATCTAGTCTGAGGTGCTAATGTTTTACTCGTGTCTGTTTTCCACTCTAGGCAGGGCAACCAGAACTGATTGCTCTTGAGAAGGCATTGAAAGAGGCCATGATTCCTGCTGGTTCTGCCCGAGAGGTAACTGCATTCCCTCTTAATTTAGTATCACTGTTGATTGAAGCAAGCAAATTTTAATATATCTTCGACCCCCTTGTATATCTTAGTCTGATTTTGGGAGAGAGGTGCCCCTATTTGAGGTGGATGCAACAGCTGTGGAGCCTGTATTCCAAAAGCTATATTCATATATTTTTGACACAGATAATGGCGGATATTCTGCTGAAGAGGCGGATAGACCTGTGCCAAATGCTGTATTTATTGTTAATTTTGACAAGGTATACACTAAAGTCACTTTCAAGTTTATATTATGTGCCCTTATCTGAACGAGAGTTTCTGATATGGATATTGCTTTTGATCCATCTCACATGTTCTCAGCAATTTACTGAAATTCTAAAACAACGTTATCTGATTATTCCTACCGACTTTTTTATTTAAATGTTCCTTGTTAATGCAATGTTGAGTGATTTTGTTTCGTATTTTCAGGTGAGGATGGATCCTAGGAATAAGGATGTTGATCTCGATAATTTGATGTATGGCAAACTTCCCCCACTGAGTGAGGAAGATATGAAAAAACAAGAGGGAGACTACATTTATCGATATCGATACAATGGAGGAGGAGCAACTCAAGTTTGGCTGGGCACTGGAAGGTCAGTTTTCAATTGCATTGCTTTATTGAAACTTGAAAGAAGTTTAACTTTTCGGTCCCCGATATAGGGGCAAACCTTATAGTCTAGATATTTATTGGAGTGAGAAATGGGAGGTCATAAATGTCAAGAAGACATGCAAAAAAAAATGTCAAGAAGACATGCCAAAAAAAATGTCAAGAAGACATTGATAACATAACAATTTCCACTTTTCAATCAGTTCTTGTGTAACCTGGCTTTTATTTTCATTTTCTTGGTTATCTTTATGTCTGGGTCTCATTTCTGCCTCTACTGTTCAGATTTGTTGTGATTGACCTCTCTGCTGGCCCTTGCACTTATGGAAAGATTGAAACGGAAGAGGGAAGTGTCAGTTATCGAACATTGCCACGAATTCGGAATATGTTATTTCCAAGGGGTTTGGCTGCTGTCAGTGATCATGCAACCCATGATAATTTCATGGGGCATCTTGCTGCATTGGTAGCAACCACGGTTGAGCATGTTATAGCTCCAGACGTTAGGTAACTGTGCCCTAGTTTCATCCAGTGACTAACACATGTGAAAGATGGAAGCATAATTTTATTTGATTTATAGATCAGACTGTTCAGCCTTGGCATCTTACTAGCATTTTTATTTGCGGGGATTCGCGCCTACTCAATATCCTGCTTATTGTTTGTCTCTGGTGAACACAGGTTTGAAACTGTTGATATGACCACAAGGTTGCTTATACCTATTATTGTCCTTCAAAACCATAATCGATATAATGTTTTGGAAAAAGGTCATAATTACAGCATAGATATTCAGGCGATTGAAGCAGAGGTAAGTTACTTCATCAGGAATGGAATTTCCATATCTGTTATGCTTTAAAGGTTGGTTTAGGCCATTTCTCATGTATTTTAATTTGAAAAATGATGTTATGAATTTTAGGGTAGTAATAACTGAAAGCCTCGGTAACTACTTTGTTCTAGTAGACTACTTTTGAAACCTACTAAACTAATGGCAAAGAACATAATTCATCCCACATATACCTCCACTGTCTATGGTACTTCTATCCAGCTTTTATTGGCACACATTAAGTCAATCAGGGATTGCTTGGGTTTTTTCTGGCTCTTAAGGCATGATAGTTATTTTTATAGGATGCTCAAGAAGCTAAGTGAGTAAGTTTCTAAATTTGTAATCGTTCGCTATTAGGAGTTTCACATTAGGTGTTCTGTTTCCTGCAGGTGAAGAAGTTGGTTCACGGGGACCAAGAGGTAGTGATTATTGGGGGGTCACATTCATTGCACCGTCATGAGAAGTTGGCAATTGCTGTGTCAAAAGCTATGCGCGGCCATTCCTTGCAAGAAACAAAGAAGGATGGACGCTTCCATGTTCATACCAAGACATATCTAGATGGTGCCATTCTTAAGGAAGTGGGTATTCCTAATCCTCTTTGGTCCCCATTCCTTGGTCAATTTCATTCTAAAAGTATATCATTGTGTGTAGCCCTAATTGCTCAGATACTTATTCTTATGATTGTGTTTTAAAGTATGTTTACTTGGGTTGCTGATGGAAGATTATTTCTATTTAATGTGCTTTTTGTTGGCAATGCTCACTTGTTTGAATCATTGTCCATGAAGTAAGTTTCTTTAGGGTACTGATGAATGGTATCTTTATTTACCTACTTTAAATTGTCAATGCTCAACCCAGGAAATGGAGCACTCTGCAGATGTGCTTGCTGCAGGTTTGCTTGAAATGGCCGACCCATCTCTTTCAAATAAGTTTTACATTCGCCAGGTCAGTCTTTTTTTCACTTAGTTATTTATTTATTTTTTAAATATCTATACAATTCGTAGTTTGTATAATAATTTTGTAATTTAAACGTTTCTCTTGCATTACTTTAATGCTAAACACACTCCACCCATGTTTCCCCCTCCCTCTCTTTTTCTTCCTTCTGTTGCCATAACATTTATTTTCTTTGAGCAGCACTGGATGGATGAATCTGAGAATTCAACTGATTCTGTTCTGAAGCATAAACCTCTTTGGGCTAGTTATAACTCAAAACGCAGCAAGAAAAAGAAAATACAAAAGAAAAAAGGGGATTTGCACCGAACATATGGAACCAGAGTTATTCCTGTGTAAGTAGACCGACTCAACTAGCATTTGCAATCATGCCCAAGTCATGTGATACTATATTTTAATTAAACACAGACACACATAAGGGTTTTCTTTTCTTTATCCTACTGAATGAATAGTTTTTTGTTTTTATGATGCTACACTATTTATTCGTTAAAATGGTGTTTGCAGTTTGTATTTTAGATTGAATAATTGTCAAGTGTTTCTCTTTGTCATGTAATTGACAAATCTGCAGCTTTGTGCTCTCACTGGCTGATGTGGATCCACAACTTATGATGGAGGATGAGAGCCTTGTTTGGACAGGCAAGGAAGTTGTCATAGTACTTGAGCACCAAAATGAAAAAATACCTCTAAGGTGAGCAGATCTGTTTCATCATGCCTCAACAAAAGCTTTGGAGTATACTTTTGACATTTTTAATCATTTTTACATATATTTCACTTTGCTGGACTGTGCACCTCTTTTGATTTCCTCCCTTTTTCCTTGTGTCTTGACATGCCTTGTCGAGCAGTTATGTTTCTGAAACAGAAAAAAGGCATGCTATTCCATCTCAGGCACAGCGCCACATTTTAGCAGGGCTTGCTTCTGCTGTGGGTGGGTTGAGTGCACCATATGAAAAGGCTTCCCATATACATGAAAGGCCTGTTGTGAATTGGCTCTGGGCTGCTGGTTGTCACCCATTTGGACCATTCTCAAATACATCTCAAATTAGTCAAATGCTTCAGGATGTTGCACTGGTAAGTCTGATTGCATTATATTAAAGTTGCTACTGAGGCATTTGGATTGCACTTTGCAACTTGATGTATATTTGGTTGAAGCAAACATATTTGTTTCTTATTTTATTTTTTATGGTTTCCAGTCCAGTAAGGTATATATGTACATGCTTGGCGCATGTAAATTCTAATAATAATGGCATCTGAAATAACATTACATCTTGTTGGCAGAGAAACTCAATTTATGCTCGTGTAGATTCTGCTCTCAGAGTCATTCGTGATACATCTGAGGTGATGTTACCTTCTTCTGCCCCTTCATGTAAAAATCGATAATTGTTTCCTTGAATCATATAGTCAATACTAATTGAATCCTTCCTATTTTCTTCAGGCTGTCCAATCTTTTGCTGCTCAATATTTAAAAACTCCACTCGGTGAACCTGTGAAGGGAAAGAAGAACAAGACCACCACTGAGCTATGGCTGGAGAAGTTTTACAAGAAAACTACGAATCTTCCAGAACCTTTCCCACATGAATTAGTCGAGCGATTGGAGAAATACTTGGATGTAAGTCACAACTAATCTTAGTAACTGATAAGCTAATTTTATTTGTGTGGTTTTAATTCGTTGCCTCTTTACGTGATCAAAAACCAGAGCCTTGAGGAGCAGCTTGTTGATCTTTCTTCTTTGTTATATGACCACCGATTGCAAGAGGCACATACGAATAGTTCAGGCATCCTTCAAAGCACAATGTTTACCCAGCAGTAAGCCAGGCTGCTTTATTGACTAACTAATGAATCATTGGGATAGTTTTAAATTTTATTTTCTAATCATTCTGTTCCAAATGTAATTGTAATGCAGGTATGTGGAGAATGTTTTGACCAGTGAGAGGGATAAAATGAGATGCTGCAACATGGAGTTCAAATATCCGGTGCATTCTTCGCAAACTTTTGTGTATGGAGGAATTCTTCTCGCTGGGTTCATTGTATACTTTGTAGTCATTTTCTTTTCATCTCCTCCCAGTCGCTGATAACAAGTCAGTCACACCTTTGGGAACATTTATATACAAACATGCTCTCATCATATTTTAGAAACACATTACATTTTAGCAGCAGATAGATTTCCTTCAGAGAACAACAGTAACGGGAAAGAAAACAGTTTTGTAAATCTTTATTGCTTTTAACTCGAATAACAATTAACAAATAGCTGATTTTTGCTAAAGCTTCCTCCTTCAGTTGCCTTCGCTGTTAACCTTCAGAAATGTCATTCTTCCAGTTTTTATTTGGAATTTTTTCAGTCAAAATTGGTTACTTACTTACTGCAGTCCTTGTTATCCATTTTTTTCTACTGTAATCCCCTGAGTATTCTTTTTAAATTTTTTTTTTAACCCTAAAATTTATTTATATCTCTTCTGACTAATGGCTTAAATTAGGCTCCAATGCGACTATGTTTGGCTAATGGCTACAATTTGGGACGAGATTGAACCCAGCAATTTTTTTTTCCACTTTAATTCTTTTTATAAATAAAATGTTGAATCAAATTTTTTTGGCCGAATCAAAGGCCAATCCAACGCCATCCAGCAAGCATACGCATTATGTATACATCATACATGCTTCTTACTGAATTTCATCCATCCTTCTCTCTCTCTTTATCCAATTTTTCATTCGAAATGGTAATATTTTTGAAAACAATAGTAACAAAAAATATGGATTTTTTTTTTGGCCAAAACAAAAAATATGGATTGAAATTGCTAAAGTATCAGACAAGCTTTCTAGGCTGCAATTTCCATCAAATTAAGCAGTGTTGAATGATACAACTGCCTCAGAGCCCAGTGCATATTTCATCATATACATTAGCCAAAGAAAAAAAAAACAGAGTTTCTAAAACCAAATTAAATTTTTTTTAAGATAATAATATATACAAAAAATTCATTGAAAAAAATCATTGGAAAAAAAGGGATCCTCAGTAATTTTGCTTATAGTTGTCATCAAACAAAGTATTGATCAGGTCTCAAAGATTCCATGCCATCATTGGAGCCCCCCAAAAAGTTTATTCTTCAGACTTCTGTCTCAAGAAGAGTCCAAAAGAGAAAAAGAAAGCAAAATTAAAACAAGAGAAAAAGGAGATTTGGCAGGATCTTATTCACTGCGCCTGGTAATACAAAGGCGAAGTGACTCAACACCTGCAGATAATCTATGCCTCATTTTTCTTAATGAAAATTGATGGGTAAATACCCTCAAATATAAAGATTAAAGGGTCCCCCATCAAGAGGCAGCCCTTCTCAAGAGAAAATTTTGAAAAAGATAGCTATGGGATAATAAAAAGTAAGATAAGAGAGAAGACTCTGCTAATTACTCCAGGAAGCTGAGAGAAGAAGGAACACAATATATAGTAGGAAACGAGAATTAGGGTTTTTTGAAGGCGAGGAATGAGGATTGAGGAAGGGACTTGAGTTCCCCAAAAACTCCTTCAACCTTTTGAAAAGCTCAGCCCAAATTATTCTGCGCCCAAACTTCCTTTATCCAATTTCAAATTCATATTCTTTCAAGCCCATTTTAATGCCTTGCATTCCTATTCTAATGGGCTTGGCAATGTATTATTGTTACTACAAACTAATGTTTTCTTGGCCCAATATTTTACCCTTTTTAACATTTGCATAGGTCCAGCAATATATGAATTATAATTCGAGTGATTGGTTTTTTTTTCTAGTCATAAACATGATATCGAAATGGACTACACAATAGGAGGTAATCTTCTCCTTCCCCATGATCCCATGCCACCCATCCCAGGATTCGAACCCGGGACCTCCCACAAGAAATCCCGAGCTTTAACCACTGGGATGTCCCCTTAGGGACATTCGAGTGATTGGTTTACCTCAAGTAGTTTGAGTAAAAAAATCATTGTTAGTGAGAGATTTACCCACGTAGTGAACCGACTTGACTCGAACAAAGTTAAGTTATGAATATAGCAAAAGGAGCTTAGGAAGAATCCAAGGGAGTCAGATCATAATCTCTTTTATGTCTTCCACTATTGGATCCTGTTCCCTCCAATTCCCTTAATTTCCTGCTTTTGTCTCATGCATGCACAGATTTTCTTACCTACTTTGTTTTCAAATTGACAAGTGTTTGTAAAATTAGCTCTAACAGCTGACTCTGCTAAATATACTTAGTGTTGATGAAAACCATTCAGTTCTTGGTAAGTAACATCAAATTGTAGTAATTAACCTATAATGTCAACATCAAATAGTAACAAAAATAAACACTATCATATGGAGTATTATTATACCTAGGAATATCCACACAGAAAAAAGCCAAATAACTAGTTGTAATTTGTAATTAATTATTGTCTTTATCAATATTAGCATCCTGCATATATTCCAATTCCGGGGAAAATTTCAATGCAGCAACCGAGAAAAATTCTTACAACATGATGAACAAAAACCAACGTCCTAGATATAAAATATTTTTATTAATTTGATATATATGTAGGTATATATGGATTCTATATTTTTCCTGATTATTCTAATCTAATATTTATTCCATGTGTATTTTCTTCTTTTTCTTTCTTAATTCTTAATATAGTTTCACTAAAGTTGACTCAAAAGTCAAAAGCATGTATCAGCAGTAATTAGCTTAAAAGACAAGTAATCTGTAATACACAAGAGTTGATATAATAATGTGATTATTTCCTTGTTTAAGTCAACCTTAATGAAAATTCTCCAGTTTTGGTTTTAAAGCACAGAAATTAAGAAAATCATCAAGAAATGGAAGGATCTTCAAGCTCAAGAGGAAGAAGAGGAGTGGCAGTGGATCATCATGTATTGAAGAATTACAAGCTTGAAAAAACGCTTGGATTTGGTGCTTTTGCAACCGTCAAAATTGCTCAACATGCTTTCACTTCTCACAAAGTTGCTGTTAAGATTCTTAATCGAACTAAGATCAAGGATATGAACATGGAAGAAAAAGGTAATATATTCATAATTCATGATGAATATAAAACATTACTTATTAATAATGCTTTAATTTCGATCTTGACCAATTAATTTTTCTTAATTTGGTTATATATGCATGGTGCAGTTAGAAGAGAGATTAAAATTATGAGAGTATTAATTCATCCCCATATCATAAGACTATATGAGGCCATAGAGACAGAATCAGACATTTTTGTGGTTATGGAATATTGCAGCTCTGGTGAACTCTTTGATTATATTGCACAGAAGAAAAGGGTCCACGAGATTGAAGCTCGCAAATTTTTCCAGCAGGTCGTGTTTAATTATTTTTTCTTATAGTAGATTATTATAATTATGCTTAATAAATTTGTTTGGGAAACAGATAATTTCTGGGGTGGAACACTGCCATAGAAATATGGTAGTTCATCGAGACCTTAAACCTGAGAATTTGCTTCTTGATTCCAATTACAATGTTAAGATTGCCGATTTCGGGTTGAGCAACATAATGAGAGACGGTCGTTTTCTGGATGAAAGTTGCGGCAGTCCATGTTATGCTGCCCCGGAGGTATATATATAGCTAATTAACATTTATTTATATGGTCATGGCATGATTAAATTAAAGGGTAAAATTATGTTTAGTCTATTTTTTATTATATAGATTGTTTCTGGAAAATTGTATGCTGGACCTGAAGTGGATGTATGGAGCTGCGGTGTTATATTGTATGCTATGCTTTGTGGAACTCTTCCTTTTGATGATGAAAGGAATGACTTTCCTACCATCTTTAGGAAAATTAAGGTCAGTTTCTTTCATTAACAAATAACAATGCTTGGAATTGGAAGATTTTTTTACTTTCTTAATTTTGTTTGTCCTTAATTACTTTTTCAGGGTGGGATATACTCTTTTCCAAGCCGTTTATCTGCTGGTGCTAGAGATTTGATTTCACGAATGCTTCTTGTTGATCCAATGAAGAGAATTACCATTCCTGAAATCCGCCGCCACCCTTGGTTTCAACCCCATCTTCCAAGATATTTAGCTGTTCCAATTCAACAAGCAAAAAGGGTTTGTTTATTATTTTGGATTCAGTTTAGATATATTTGGTAATGTCTGGGAATTTCTGAGCTCTGTTTCTGATTGAAATGTAATTTACAGATTGATGATGAGATCCTTCAGAAAGTAGTGAGAATGGGATTTGAGAGGAACCATCTGGTTGAATCTATTCAAAACAGAATCCAAAATGAGGTTTAATTAATCTTCTGCAAATTCTTGTTTTCTAAGTCTTTTGAGTTAGTTTCTTATGTATTGAGCTTCATCTTCCAGGGAACCGTAGCTTACTACTTACTAATGGACAATCGATTCCAAGTCTCTAATAATGGTTATCTTGGAGCTGAGTTCCAAGAAACTATGGTGCGTTTTTATATGTATACTAGTTTGCAGAAAGTTCATATTATAGCAAGAATTCCAATGTTAAATTTTCTTGTAAATCATTTTCTAGGAATCTGGTTTCAAATACTTGCATCCTGCTGAAGTTACTGCTCCAGGAAATGCTTATAATCAAGCCATGGGTTTAAGAGGCGTTGAGAGGAAATGGAGTATTGGACTAAAGGTTTAATTAATTTGTCATCATTCACAAGCTGTTTTTACCACATATATTATATAGTCCTCAATTGAGAAGTTTGTTGATCATTTCTCAATGTTTCTATTTGTCTAGTCTCGAGGCGTTCCTCGTGAAATCATGGCAGAAGTTCTCAAAACTTTGCAAGAACTCAATGTCTGCTGGAAGAAGATAGGTCATTACAACATGAAGGCTAGGTGGCTTCCTGGTCAGCATCAAGGCATGGCTACTAACAATCCTCTTCCTCTGCATAATATTAATGGAAGTGAATCAACAATCATCACAAATGATGGTGTAATCGAGTCGAAAAATGTTGTCAAGTTTGAAATGCAGGTAAAAATGCAGAGCTGATTAGTGTGATATAGCAAGTGGAAATTTATTTGGAATGCCCTCTATAAAGTTGCTAATATGTATGTACATATTTTTGCTGCCATGGGTATTTTTTTTTTTGTACAGCTTTACAAAACTAGTGGAGAGAAGTATCTGCTGGATGTTCAGAGGGTCCAGGGGCCACAAGTTCTCTTCTTGGATCTTTGTGCTGCATTTCTTGCACAGCTTCGGGTCTTCTGATATACTAGTATTTTCATTTTGAGCCCTTTGAGGCTTTGATATTTGCTTGATGAAAAAGGCAACTCATGAGTATATATTTGCACTTTGTCTTTTAAGTTTTATATAAGTGCAATCTTAAATGAAGAATCCTCTTTTGAAAATGACTTGAGTGAAGGATATGAACTTAATTGACAGAATAAGTCAAATGCTTTAAAAGAATCAGATCCCTTATTCTGTGCCAAGAACTTGAATCTGTGATGGACATCCACTTGCCCATTTGGCCATTTTCCCATTTGAGTGGGAATAATGGGGAAGCAAAATTGAAATTGAGAGATTAGGCATTTTACTCTGTGATTGGATGATAAAGATTAAACATTTTCAACTTCTTTATTTTTCATATATTCTGGAATATTAAATTCCAGCCCAAAAATCTTCAAATTAATGATTTTGATTGCAGACCTAATCACCTATAATATAGTTGGTAGGAGTGTTGAGATACTGATCAATATGATCTCAGAAATTAGCAGAAACATTAACAAAGCAGTAGATTCCATGAATATGAATGCAAAACTGAACTTTAATCATGCATGACAAAATTGTTAGCCTTAGGCCTTAGCCATAAGCCAAGCCAACTGCCTTTGTTATCACAATCAAATTCTCCAGTTTCCAGGCAGATTCACAAGAAGAGTCCCAGAAAGCATTCCAAAGTGGTTGATTTCTACAAGGAATTGTAGCAAACTTGACAAAAATAGCTGCCATCCTTGTCTTGTATAGTAATTTTCTCTTGTGTTCTCCAAAACTTGTGTATAACAAAAAGGTATAATTTCTTACTGATAGGAGTAGTATTTTACTATATTTTGTACCCTTTTTGCACATCAATTACCAGTTAACTTATGACAGGCAAGCTGTCAACAATAGCTGACTACGACTTGAAGAAGAATTGTTCAATTTCTTTCCTTTTTTTCTCTATTTTGCTAATTAATGAACGTTTTTAGAGGAAAATTCAAATCATACCAATAAAGTCAACTATCTTGGAGTATCAAATTTCTTCATTCCCTTAATTTTTCACACCTTTGTATTGAGTATTTTTTTTTTTTTTTGAAAAAAACCTTTGTATTGAGTTTTGATACGCATACAATTTTTCTTTAAAGTGGATATATTTACAAGTTAATCATGTTTGAGTTACATAAGCTCGTTACGTGATAAAATATCTCCTGATAGTGATTTTCGTAATTCACAAGACTCAAACTACGTGACTCAAATTATGTGGTAAAATATTTCCTAACAATTTACTTAAAGAAAGAAAACAAGAGTCGAATCATTTGAATAAAACACCTTTATTTCAAACCTTTATATTATACCATCTAAAAGAAAAATGACTAATACTAATTCTAATAATAGCTAATAGGTTGGGCAAGAAACATCGATCAATTCCTTGATTGCCAAGCTTTCAAAAACAACAATAAATTTGTTTACAAGAAGTAGAATCTTCTTGACTCTTTCTCCCTTTTCACTTGAACCTCAAGAAGACTCAAAATAAAATAAAGGGAAAAACGAAAAAGGTCGACCTCCCATTTCAACCAAAGACAATTATCTCACGTGACCTCTAGTCTGATCATAACACAACAAAAACCTACCAGTCAAAAAAGATCAAATCAAACAAAACCAAAATCATAAACTCGAAACAATAACCTCAATTTTGGACCGACTGTTTATCCCAACATAACGTCACTCCATACGTATGGATCGAATACCAACATCCCACGTGGCCCCATCTCCCAACTCGTGTTTTTATTTTTTATTTTTTTCTTAAAAAATCAGTCTCCAATTTTACGGGGTCCCAGACTCCCATCCTCTCTCTCTCTCTCTCTCTCTCTGTCCTCTATATATATATTTAAGCGAACGTTACGTAAATAGCCTAAAACCTTCCTCTGCCAAACCTCTGTTCTGTTTTTCTCTTATTTTTAGTGGTCTCTTGCTCCATACAAAGGCCAAAAGCCAGGCTGTTGGCCGGAAAATTAAAACAAAACTAACAACCATGTGTCCGTCCGACAGAAACTCAAGGATTCGACCGGAGAGAACCAGCTCGGTGTCGGATTTCAGGTCGGCATTTGAGGTCATCGACGCCGATCGTGACGGAAAGATCAGTAGAGAAGATTTGCGGAGGTTTTACGCTGGGTTTTCTAATGGTTTTGGTCATGATGATGACGAAATGATCGGTACGATGATTTCTTTGGCGGATTTTAACAAGGATGGGTTCGTTGAGTACGAGGAATTCGAGCGTGTTTTGTCTCGAGGGAAACAGAGCTCGGCGGCGTCGGGTTTTGGGGTTATGGAAGATGCTTTTAAGGTTATGGATAAAGATGGAGATGGGAGATTGAGCCATCAAGACTTGAAAAGTTACATGAACTGGGCTGGTTTTTCTGCTACCGATGAAGATATTAAGGCTATGATCAGATTGGGTGGCGGCGATGAAAATCAAGGCGTTTCTTTTGATGGTTTGCTTAAGATTTTAGCTGTTGACTTTGCTCATTAAATTGCCTTTTTAGTTTAAGTTTTGAGTTTAAAGTCCTTTTGTTTTGAACATTTCACTTTTTATTATGTTTCCATTGGAAATGCCGAATTGGTACTGGATCAAATCAAGGACTGTTGAAATATTCCTGGGTTCATGTCTTTCTCTTGTCCTTCCAAGGAAAATCATTTTCATAATGCAAAATTAAGGACAGTGTAAAAACAATACTACTCATAATATTGTTTTGTTTGGAACTTTCAGCTCTGAACGGCCCATAAATCTCCAGCCAGCCTAAACCTTGTCCTTTCCTAAACTTCTTTTTTCTTTTTTTTCATAAAAGTTAAAACCCATTTTGAGTTTTTTTATATGAGTTGTCTGTATTATT
The DNA here is from genome assembly GCA_001974805.1 of Corchorus capsularis. Taxonomy (NCBI): domain Eukaryota; kingdom Viridiplantae; phylum Streptophyta; class Magnoliopsida; order Malvales; family Malvaceae; genus Corchorus; species Corchorus capsularis. The sequence goes on from AWWV01015169.1 coordinate 17,715, forward strand.
AGTTTTGCCAACTCACAAGACTTGTGAAGGAGAAACGTGAACAATTAAAGAAAAATTAATTATTAGACCAAGATTAACGTTTCCTAATCATAATTAAGTTAGCATATGTTAATTGGGGAACAAAAAAGAGGAAAGTGGTTTAATTTAGGAGAAATTAATAGATAAGACTTTTTTCTGAATTTAGAGAGAAGAGGCCATTACTAGCATTAGCATGGATTCATTTTTAATGGACTCGCAATATAGTCAATGCCTTACTTAACAATTTGGACTAATCTGCCGCAAAACGGACTAGTAATAACTAGTAATAATTCTAATAAATTAGTACTACTAATAAGTGTAGAATAAAAACGAATCTTTTCCTACCAAAACTACTCGACAACTGATTAAAACAAAGATATCTCCAAACCTACTTAGCAATAACTATAGTCTACAGGATTAGGACCCTTGACCAGCTATAAATATTGGATTTTGGTTTTTTTGGTACATAAGAGAGGTGTAAGCCCACTTAAGCAAACAATAGATTGTTGGATTTTCAACTAACTGCTAAGCGAAAAACTCCGTCTGGTCTAATGTTGAGGCGTTGCCTTCTTCCGGCCTAAGCAAATCTGGATTCTTGAGGCTAGACTATAGCTATACCACATATGAAAACCTGGGGCTTCAATTCCACCTACCGGCCTCCCATCCATAAACGCGATAGCATAATACATATATGTATGAATTTCAAAGATTCCTGATGATCATATATGTTCCAAGTTTATGTTTACTAGTTGCTCATAGAACAGTGAGCCGAGCCACCAAGGATGCAGAACAAATTTATATTTACTAACTACAAAAACTAAATGCCTAAGGAGACAGCAGGTTGATTTTCATACCAAATAACACAGATGCTGTAGATGGGCCCTTTAAACTAAGCTGATGTTCCCACTCATTAGTTCCTCCTGAAATGGCCTGTAACGCAAAATGCATAGATCCCCTGGCACCATTTGGAAGTGATCATCTCTGCTAGATGAGTGCTGCAGATTGTTAGTAACCAAAAGAACATTTCTCCTTTTAAAGAGCATAAGCTATGAATAAGTGAGAATAGCAAATTACCTGTCAAAGCTAGCAGATTGCCTGCTGCCATCAAGGTACAGAGGTCTTGTAGCTTTCTGGCACTTGGCAACAACAAAAGTATCTAATTGAGGCTCAGGAACTGAAAATAAGATAAATTAATCATCAAAAACCAAGTCTATAAAACATTGTAGTCTATGAGTGGTCTCTGTGTCAAAATCACCAAAAGGAGATAGTCAACAAGCATGCACAAATGCCAAATACTTGAATTTTAAACAATTAAGAAAGAAAAGAACACAATAACTTAAACAATGACTACCAAAATGATCAAAATACAGCTTGTCAATACCAAAAGGAACAAGTTGCAAAGTAACGCATTTGCTTTAAAACGTTGGTACAGAGGCAATGCATAGATATTCAGCAGGCAAAATTCTTGACTAAGGCTGGTTTGTATTCATTATTTCTTCTATTTCTCGGGGATGTCTTAATCTATATATATCTTTGCTAGAACAAAGTGGAAGCACACATCCATGACATGACATTGTTTCTAGATTTTTATCAAATAGTAACAAATAAAAGCTGACTAGGTGCACTTAAAAATTCTTAAAACACAATAGTCCTCATATAGCAGGGTGTTAACAACTTTAATGATTTCCTGTTCTTTTCATACAAACCAAGTGCTATTAATTTGAAAGAAAATATGCAAACGCAAAAGAAATTGATGCATCGATGTGAAGTGTTAAGAGTTAGAGAAAGATTTTAGATTACCCATATCATCCTCCTCACTAATAACAGATTGCTTTAATAAAGACTGATAATTATCAGCCAATTTTGACAGAACGGTTTCTTCAAGATGTTTACCAATATCACGAATACACCTGCAATCAAGAAATTAAAATTAACATAAATGTGGAATACATTTTAGGGCCTCAGCTACCTCATGAATTTGCTTTGGCCGTAAAGTTAGCCAAATAAGTTTTATATACATGTCTTCACAATAATGAAACCACTTCCGGGAGGCCTTTACCTTTCTGTAAACTTTTCCTCTTCTATGGAGAGCCGGTTGCGATAAGTATCAGTTTTCCAGATATGAAACATGAATTTTTCAATCTGCATTATAACATTTCCCAAAAACAAGTGAGAAAATGTAAACATTCAAGGATGCAAGTCATTAAAAAATCAGCAAATGATACTCTAAGCAGAATAGATTGACTGGTTTTGATTTTGTGAATATTATCATTTTCAACTTTTTAAGGAAAACACATTCTGAAAAGACAAAGAAAACAGGAACAGATCATAGAGAGAGTTAGAAGGCTACCTTCTGGAGCCGAACCCGAAGATATGATCTTAGCAAAAATTGAGCCCTGTCCAGGTCCATCTGATAAAGAGATGCAATGAGAGGATCATGGCCACTTTCTGCAAAGTCATCTACCGTTTCTTCCTGCAAAATTTTGCACGAATTTAATTCTAAGAGAAGATATACAAACTAAGTAGTAATAGTGGTAGGATCAAGAATTTTATGATAGATTCTGAGCGGAGCTCTTTACTTTTCATCAATAAAAGGTTCAAATCCTGAGAAAACTTAGGCTAGCATAGGGCTTTTATAAGTTCAATGCATTTCAAATCACAATTAACAGATTACATTTGATTAAAATTCAATTTCACCTCAAAATCACTTCAAACAACTATTCAATTAAGATTAAAATCTCTTTCAACACTTTGGACTTGAACATTTTAAAAAATTCAATTCCAGATCATGAAATATGTTGGCAGTTAATAATCTAAATAGATAAGCAACAATTACAGCTATATTCGAGATCTGAGAGGAAAATTTCTTCCTGCTAGATTTTCACAATAAACAAACAGAGAGAGTAAGGGTTTTGAGATGGGGAAAAACCATCAACTGGATCTGCTCTTTAGCTCTCTTAACTAGCGCCTCCTCGAAAGGAAGGATCTCAGGAGCAGCTTTCTCGTTACGCCACGCTCTCTTCAACAGCTCCACATCGGTCGTTGAAATCAAGGTCTCGTAATCATCGATCTGTGCCGCAGACCACTCTTCAGAACCCGACGCCATCCGATTCCGATTCCGAATTCTGCTTCTCTCTTCCCTCCGGTCTTTTCTCTCTATGAATCAAAACTAAAACAACTGTTCTCGAAAGTAAATTATTAGAGGGAAATTTTGGCGGAATTGCAATCGAAATTGGCGGCAAAATGGAAAAGGTAAAAAAAAAAAAAAGAAAGAAAGATACGGTGTTGCCAAGAGGAGACGGATCACGAGTTTGTGCGTGAATCTAACACCATTGGATGGGCTGATGAAAACGGACGGATTTGATGGCGTCTGATCCACGCACAAACTGGAGATAGGTCCCATCTACTAATAATCAAAGCAGAATGAAATTTGAAAGTTTTGATGTGGTTGATTTGAGAGTATTTGCCTTTTATAGAAAAAAAGAAGGGAGAATTCCCCTTAGGTGTATTGGAATTCAAAATAATCATTAGTTGGTGGCATAAGAAAAAGTAATCAATATTTGGTATAATGGTTATTTGTATCCCTTTTAAGTGTATTCACTATTTTATTGTAAAGACAAAACTACCCATATTTGATATTTTTAGCTCTTAAGAGAAAAATTCCATCGTTGGCCGTTGCTCCCTTGTGTCGAGAATCAAGACTATTTTTACTCTTTGGCCGAATCACTTAATCAAATTAAGTAAGCAGAATTTGAGCAAAATACGAACTTTAATCATAATTTTTATTCATTTACAATACTCATATATTTTTGTTAACTCCTATCTCATTCAAGTGCAAAATCAAGTTTAAATCACCCCAAGGAAGCAAGAACATACTTTAATCAAACAGTAAAATGAACAATATCAATGATTTTAAGAAAAAAACCAATTCTTGATATATAATATATCAATTTTTGAAAAAGAAGAAAACAATTCTTGGATATATAGAAAGAGTAAGGACAATGCCTTTAACAAGAATGAGCCCATCAAGCTCAAACCATGCTAGCGTTCTGATTACTTTTTTTTTCTTTCCTCAACTTTGTTCACAAAGGTAGTTTTCTCAACCATTGCTTCCTGGAAAAAGATAAGGAAGAAAGAATAGGAAACATATGGGAGGAGGCAAACGTGTATAGTCAAGAACATTGGGGTTTTCAGGTGAGGAAGTGGGTTTTGGCCTTGGGTCTGATTATGAATGATTTGATTTAGGATTTCTTTTGAAGAATTTTACGATTTAGAGAACAAATAGAATTGGGATTTTTGGGCATTCACAAGAGAAAAATAAATCTAAACCTTTCTAAACCTGTAAACAATACCCAGTGGTGGTAAAGTCCAGCGGCAACGGCTGCAGTGTCGTCGGAACTCGGAATCGAGGCTGGAATAGAGGGGAGGAAGAGATGAAAAAAAAATGACAAACGTGGGAATAGAGGAAAGGAAGAAGACTTCTGCATGAAGGGGGAAAGCAAGAAAAGATAAAAGGTAGCCTGAGCTTTTAAGGGTGTTTTTGGTAATTGGTGACAATTTTCGTTACACTTAAAAAAGATACATCACACCAAATGTGGATCATTACACCAAACATTTATCAATCTTTCACATGCCACCATTGAGGGATTATTTCATGTTCCAATACACTCAACAGGAATTTTCCCAAAAAAGAAAGGCTCACTCTCGGCGTCACGGCAGGGAATCATAATTAAAGCTTTTTTTAATCGATAGTTAAGCTAAAGTTGACTAGTAATAAATAAGAATATTTCTATGTGCAATTTGGACCGACGACGTGCGATGAAAGATTAAAGTTTTATAAGATTCATGATGCCTAGTTGA